>MVGU01001613.1:10000-22500 GCA_002005505.1 Botryococcus braunii
AATTTTGATAGGTATCACCTTTTGCGCTTAGCCCCATGTTCCCTTGCTCTGCGCTTAATGAAGCCTTGGATTCGAGCGGTCTGCCGCAGATCCAATGCCGGCAATGACAACAGCACTTGTTGGAGTTCCCGCAGAATTTGAAGTGCCGAAAGGGCAGAGCTCAGCATTGTGTTGTTTGGGTCGTTGTAAGCAGGGCTAGTAAGAAAGTCGTATACGGACGACACCGTGACCAGGTATGATTTCTCCTGTCTGCGGTGATATGCCTGCGGCCCAACACAGAGCTCAACGGCTTTGACTCGCGAAACTCACTTTCTACGACCTACAGCCTTTCTTATGATGGGACAGCGGTGCGCACCGTGAAGCGCTTGATATACGTGGTGTAACTCTTATGCGTCGATGAAGCTCGCGCCAGATATAGGTCTGTCATGCACGAGATATTCCTGCAATGAACTGAATCCTGTCAGTCCTTCACGCACAACAAGGTTATTGGAGACGCTGGGAAATAGCGCAGTGGCATACTGGGAAACCGACTCTAGGTCCCCCTGCCCAAGAGTGCCGCAGAGGCTTTGAGGGACTGGGATTGATGCGCCCCATTTCTTTATCCACATTTTGGTTGCCTCGTCCAAAGCGAGGCCTGGAATGGCGGAGACAAACTCCTGAAGGTTGCAAGCCGACGGCCCGGATCCGGGTCAATGGGCGTCGACATGAGTACAAGTTCAGGAGATTGCCTGCATCAAACCCCAAATACTCATGAAAAAGAATGCACACAAGAGAGACAGAGCGTGGTTGCCAACGCCTTGCCCGACAGGGGCGGTTGCCCCCTCCCCGACAGCTGGTACCCTTTGAAAAAAAATTGCTGAGTCCGGAGCCCGATCGGCGACATTGACACTCGCGTACCGCCCGGTACCCCAGACGACGTAGGGGGTACCCTGCAGTTCTGGCGCTGCTCTGGCAGATGTATAACAAAAAGTTACACGTCTTCTATTCCAGAGCTGTACCGCTCTGCACCTTCATACACTACTCTGGGATCCCCGAGTACGGTCACGAAAATACGTCTTCGAGCTTCTTCTTCTTCTTCTTCTTCCCAAACTCAGCAGTACAAATCCGGAAATGGAGCGCTGAGAGCTCGAGAATTGAGGAGCGTCGAGAGCTCAGCGGTACATTCGTACATGAAAGGGGTACTGCAGCTTGCAACGGATGCTTTCAGAGGGACTCCGTCCCCGTGCAGCCTCCAAAGAAGAGCAACAACAAGCTTGGCCCCATTCTAAACCCCCACGGGACGCCTTTCAAACTTTCTCTCTTTCTTTCATATCGCTTATTGTGTTTTGCAATTATTGTAATTTCCGAGATATGTATGTCAAAGGAACTCGATATGCCGATGCTTTCGTCGTGGGACCCTTAACTTGACTTAACTTGACTGAAACTTCGACACCGCATGTATTGGATCTCGGCCTTAGTTGTCACATCTCCGATAAGCGGTCAATGGTGGTGCTAATATGGTTGTTCGTTTACTCGCGATACCCATGGAACCCCAGAGTAGTGTAGTGAATATCACACCCAGCAGTTCTGGTCGAAATAAGCAGATGCCAAAGCAGCATACTCGAGATTTTGAGGCGCGCTTTGGAAAGGGTGTGTATTCACTTCTTCTAGGATCCATCCAGCGTGCATCGTTGCCTTTGCGGAAATACCTTTGCACCACTCTTATATGCAATATTTAAAGCGTACGAACTCAATATTTCATATTATGTGGTTATTTGCAGCTGGCGTTTCGCCTGCCCTCTTCTTGTAGCTTCGAAAGGTACTGTCTTTGCACCACTCTTATATGCAATATTTAAAGCGTACGAACTCAATATTTCATATTATGTGGTTATTTGCAGCTGGCGTTTCGCCTGCCCTCTTCTTGTAGCTTCGAAAGGTACTGTCTTTGCTCTGAAGTCGCATCAAGCGAAACATTATGTATGTCATGGAAATGTGCCTCATGATCATGGAAGGTGTGTTCTATCCGACAAAGTGTCTCTCCAACATCCTCCCATGTCCATCCATGCCCTCGACCGCCAACCTTTGTGGGAATAGCTCAGCTACTAGACACCTTTCCCGGCGACGTCTCATGGATAGTAAGAGAGGGCATCCATTCCCTAATGTCAGAGTTCCCATGCTAGCAAAGCTCCTCTAGCTCGCATTGCTCGAGATGCATGGGACATGGTGTCACTCCGACATCCTCGCAAGCTCATCCATGGCCACAGACCCTTGTACGGAATACCTCTGGAAGTTCTGTTCCCTCATCAACTACGTGTGCTGCCAAACGCCGTTCCAGACTACGTCTCAAGGATAATAGCAGAGGGCATTCATTCCCTTCAGTCAAAGTTCCCTGTGCTCACAAGGCCCCTCAAGTTCGCAACGTAATTCCAACTCCTATTTACAACCATGTCTTCCGGGCTCTACTCCCACCATCACCACCAACGTATTGTAATGTGGTGAAGGCATTTGTAACTGTACATCTTATTTGTTTGGAGTTAAAGACATTTGTAACTCCAACTCGTAATCACAAACGTGTGTTCCAACTCGTATTAACAAACGTGTGTTCCAACTCGTATTCACAAACGTGTTTGCGCCATCAAACCAGGTCAGTCCACCACCACCATTAATGCCCAATTGCGACTCACGCCACCTTCGCGTACCGCCAAAGGCCGGGGCTGAAGCTGGCCCTTTTCGCCAGCAATACTCGTTCAGATTCCTACCTTGGTAGCTGGGAGTTGCGGGTGGGCGTGGAGACCATACCCGGCACTACACTTACGCACCCAGTCCCGTTTCCCAATGGAAGAGGAGGTTGCAACACCAGGAGGAGGAGCCGGCCATCCCGGAGGAGGAGCTTGCCACCCCAGAGGAGCAAGACCTGGCCTCTAGGTCGAGGAGCCGGCCACTCCAGAGGAGTATCCCAGCAAAGGAGCCTGCCAGCCCCCTCCTCTGGGGTGGCAAGCTCCTCCTCCGGGATGGCCGGCTCCTCCTCTGGGTGTGGCAGGCCCCCCTCCCATGGAATCGGCAGTGGGTGTGTCAGGTAGGCCTGATATGGTCTCCACGCCCACTCGCAACTCCCAGCTACTAAGGTAGGAATCTGAGAAATTTGTCGCGTTGAAGCCGCAATTTATAAGCTTGAAGTACTTTGAAGTTCAACACTAGCCTTTGCCGGCGTATATATAGCTGTAGCGTACGTATGCATTGCAAGTGTCTGCAGGGCCGGTGGCCTTGGTAATTCCCGGATGGTATAAATAACATGTGAGGAATGAATGCTGCTTTATATAAGTTCCGGGCCCCAACACTCGTCAGGTTTATACTAGTTCGGAGGAATTTAAATAATCGGACAAATGAATTGGCTGTGTTACGCAATTTCAACTGGTTGCATACATTTAGAAGGCCTTATTCATGGGACATGCGTAACAACTAAAAATATGGGAGGATATCTAAGAGGTTGGCTGGAAGACACATCTTGTCGTTATGATCCGTCATGTCTGACAAATGTTTGGGGAAAATCTGCATTCGGTTATTGAACAAAAGCAAGTTTCTTCAAACGATTATAATTCCGCACTTCTTCAATTCGCAGCATCAACCCAGTGCAGCTCCATGGGGAGACGAGGAACTCCGGGGAACCGAATGCCAGTGTGCCACGTCAGACGATGTGCCGCAAGACAGGCTGATGACATCTTTGGACACAAATGCTAGCACGTTGTAAAGCATGTTGCACGAATGTGACTGGCCAGCACGCGTTTCGAATACTGTACTGCATAGTTTCTTTTAACGATATTACAATATATGTATAGTAGATATTATCTTTTAAGGCCATATAAATAAACAAATAAATAAATAAATAAATAAATGAATGAATGAATGAATAAAAAGACATAGGTATATTAAGGCCACATGCTTGATCTTGTAAGAAAATATGGTTCTTGACTGATCAAATTTCATGCTGGATGGAAGATCTCATAACCACAGCAGACTAACAATCTTCAAGGCGGTGCTCGACCACAATTTCGACGGACAAGCCCGCATACCTGAACTATCAATTTCCAGCTACCAATTGGCTGAAGTTCAATAGTGCACACAAGCAGTTTCCACCTAATAACTGGCTGAAGTTCAACAATACGCACAAGTGCCACGCTCAATCAAGCATTGTAATGCATTCACTACGTAAAACTACATGACTACATGTATACATATGACTATAAACCGTCTTGAAGCTCAGTAGCACTGGTGCGCACAATTATCACGTATACGCACAATCAAACTCCGAATGGCTAAAACACGTATGCCTGCTTAAAACACTACGTAGCACTATTGTTACAGTGTGGATCTACCGTGCTTCTGCAAGCATGACGACAAACTTTTGTCGTCGGACTCAGTCTCTGAATGGATCCTCTGGTGGTGGTGCTGTATATAGTAGCTATGTACAGCCCACGCGTTTTACTCAAAGTCAGCCTAGGCGTTTTACTCAAAGTCAGCCCAGGCGTTTTACTCAAAGTCAGCCCAGGCATTTCACTCAAATCAAACAGTCAAATGGGTGAACAACTTAAGGGCTGCTTCAAACGCTATCTTACGTTTCGTCATAGGATTGAACGTCTGAATGGATCCTCTGCAGAAGTACTAATTAGTAAATATTATATAATAACTATAATACTGTTACTAGCGGTACCAGTACTTCAGAGGCTGTGCAAAAACTCTACATATCTGTACAGCCGCTCTAGAGGTAGATCTACCTAGCACAACGTACGTACGTACCAGTGGTGCCATCTCACAAAACTAGATCATCTTGTTCATTCGATTTGGTACATACATGTCGGGCCATACATGCCGCGCATGCATGCCAGACCTTATGTACAAGAAATGTGACGTACTTACTTCCTTGTCTTATAAGTAACTACCCTGGCTTCTTGTCAACATGCTTAATCAAGATCATGCTTCGTGTAATATTAAGTATAACATGCCAAGTATAACATTAAAGAAGACGGTCAAAACTTTTAAGAACCTTGGAGAAACTTGCTCATAAAGATGCTCATGGACATGCATGCAGCCGCATGCGTGGTCACATAGAAAAAACAAAAACTTGTGTGAACTCTTTGGCGAAAGCTCGGTGCGACTTCGTCTGTGGGTTCCACATCCCATCCAAAATAGTTCTAAAACTGGACAGCTGCTCGGGCCAGTGCTGCACTCGTAGCTCTATAGAGCCGTCGACACTCATTTCAGTATCCCAGCACACCTTCAACGAAGTTGGCCTGCCACTTGCTCTAAGTCAGTTCTGATATTATACGTTTACAATAATCAGAAACAGCATGTACAATATCCACAGACTATAGACCCTTTTGTGGGGAGCCCATCTGCGGCACTCCAAGAGCTTCTGCAGATTAAAGCTTTTCTTTTTTGCACAGGAAAAGCCCAATGGAAGCCTGATCAGGCAACACAAAAAAAAGGCAGTACAACTGATGGCCGTTGAGGATCAGTCCTCTTGCAAACCAATTGTGCCGAGCCAATAGACCGCGAATAGTATGCGGAAGCTCAGCCTCTAATAGGGAGCCGAAACATCATGAGAGTCTCTGGTGGGGAGCCGATAAGTTGCGACATGCCACAGTTGCGACAGTGCCACCGCACCTGCAGCAGCAGTACAGGCATGTGACTAACGGCGGCCCAGGCCCCAGCCTTTCAAATTCAGAATATGACTAACGGCGGCAGTACAGCCTCGCCCAGGCCCAGCCATTCAACCTTAGAATGCAATTTCTGCCGCAGTGTAGGCGCGCGCAGGCCCCAGCCTTTCAATTTAAAGATATGAATTTGGTGGCAGCACAGGCGCCAGCAAGCTCAGCCTCTCAACCTGAAAGATGAATTCTGCAGCAGTACACATGCGCCGGCGCCCAGGACCCAGCCTTTCAATCTAGGAGCATTATTTTGGCAGCAGCACAGGCGCGCCCAGGCCCCAGCCTTTCAATCTAAGAATATGATTGAGAAATCATCGAAGAATATGATTTCGGCAGCACCGTCTGCCAGAGCAATGAACCAGCTCTTCCCTGCGGCGTCCCTGGTGACCAGCAGCCCCACCTCATGGACCCTGCAGCTGCCCCCAGCACCCATCAGTAAACCGCCCCCATTTGCCAGAAGACTACTCAATAACATAATATTACTCATCAATTGCCAGGAGACCGCTCATCATTTGCTAGGACTGTACTAACCATTTGCTAGGAGGCTACTCATCATCTGGAATGGACTACGGATCATTGCCAGGGGACTGCTCATCATTTGCCAGGAGACTGCTTCAAAGGGATTCCCTGATGACCACTAACGGTTACCAAAGATGCCCACTCTTGGTAAGTTCGTGGAAGTAATATTATGCACGTTATGCGTCCACTTTAGCATATATGCCATCTTTAGATTTTAAAAATGATGCAATTTCTCGGATATGTATATACAGACCCAAGCAAGCAGAGTCTATACGAACACACCAACGCAAGGTGGTCGACATGTGCGTGCCCTGCAAAAGCAGGTGCACTCAGTCCAAAGTCATGCTAGACCTCCTGGCTGGTGGGATTGACAAAGAGCCAACCCCCGCCCCGGGCCGTGAGACGGGCAGAGAAGATGGGCGGGTGAGACGGGCATGTGACTTGTGCAGGTGAGACAGGCATGTGACTTGTGCAGGTGAGACGGGCATGAGACGTGGGCTGGTGAGATGGCCATCTCACCATGGGCGGGTGAGACGGGCGGGTGAGATGGGCAGGTGAGACAGGCATGTGACTTGTGCAGGTGAGACGGGCATGAGATGGGGGGTGGGACTTACGGGTAACCCTTGGTGATCTTCACAATGCTGTTTCCCCGGGCCCACTCTACGAACGGATTGATCTGGGCAGGAGTGGGAGCAGTGGATGGCAAGAACTTAGCCTGCACAGTACCGCCCTCCATTGGGACCCACTGGTTGCTGGGCCAGGGCTTGCCGGGATCGCTTGGGGACCTCCTGCTGTCGAAGCTGCTCTGCCAGGTCGGCTTCAGAGCCAAATAATGGAAGTGCATCTGCATCTGCATCCAAAGTCCCGCTTCAGTGCCACATCCCAAATCCAACATGGAATCCAACATCGGGCATGGCATCCAGCATCAAGAATGGCATCGAGCATGGCCTCCAGCATTGAGCATGGCCTCCAGCATTGAGCATGGCATCGAGCATGGCATGCGACATGAGCATGGGATCCAGCATCAAGCATGGCATATGGTAGGGGAGACGGTGACGGAGGGGGGGGGGGGGAAGACCTGGTGCTGCTCTCGGCTTGCGGAGGGATTGAGAGCAATCCCCAGGTCGTCCAAGGTCCATGCGGGAGCCTTTTCCTTGTGAACCCATTCGGCACCCGCCCACACGCTCCCCCAGAACTTCTCCGCCCCTGCTCCGTTACAACCCACCCGACTTAAAGAGGCCACCCGCATGTCCGACCGCACGATATTCAGTCGGCTTCCCTCCTTCCCTTGTGAAGAGCTACAGCCGCCAATAAGGCCATCATCCGCTCCCTCTTCTTCGTCTTTGACAGTACGGTTCACATGTTGGATCTTTCTTTCGTTCTTCCAGTCGGTAAACTGGGCACTGGAAAAGGGCAGCACCTCTAGGGGAGAGAAAATGTAGCAGGGACGGACCTCACGCTTAATTTGGCGGACCAGCACATCAGGTGATCATGACACGGAGTGAGGAACCAGATGCATGTCATGCTCCAGCTGGCGGACATCTGATGATCATGACGGGCCATGGGCAACACTCAATGGATTCCATGGATGTTTCCGGAAAGGGACCCCTATCATCAAGCTTGAACCAATCCTCCAGGCAAGTCACATGCTAGTTTTGGCAGCGTCAGGGAGCAGACCTCCTCGAGATTGTGGGCCTCTCAGCTTGTCAAAGGACAAGGATCGTGGCCCTCTGGGCTTGTCAACTGACAAGGATGGCGACATGCGAGGAGAGGATTCCGCTCCCCATTTTGGCCCTGAAGGCTTGTCAAAGGACAAGCACAGGGACATGAGAGGAGATGATTCTGCTGGAGATTTTCTGATTTTGGCCCTATCAGCTTGGCAAAGGATAAGGACAGGGACCTTGAGATGAGGAGAGGGCGGGGCCCTTGAGCCCTCAAGGGACCTTACCGTCAAGCGTGTACCAATTCTCCACGCCAGTCACCGGCTGGTTGGGGAGCGCAAGGTAGTGGTCCTGCTGGACCTGCACGAGCGTGAGGCTGTCGAGCCGATCGCACCAGTGGCCCGTGACTGGCACCTCTCTCTTGCAGCTCTGCTGGGCGGCCGGGGTGGCCTCATAGAAGCTCCAAAGGTCGCACGACGGGCATGCCGCGTTGTGCGGCTCGGCACAGGTGTCCTTGTGAGCGTACACCGCTACATCCAGCCACCACAGTCAGGCCTTGTTTTGTATTGCCTTGCGGTTATCTGGACAAAGGTGATGGGGGGTGGGGGGAACAGAGGGGCGAGACCGCGCTACGGAAGAGGCGGAAGGCGGACAGACAAGGAAGGTGGAAACTTTTGGAATGCCTGCGGCTGGGGATGCTGGCTGCGGATGAAGACCTGAGAGTCTGCAGCTGAGGTTAAGTGGATACAGGGCTTTGAGCTGTTGAAAAGCAGTTCTGCATGTATGGAAATAAGTCAGAGGAGACACGAACCTCTGAGAGAATATGCTCGTGTGTGACACACACACACACACACACACACACACACACACACACACACACACACACACACACACACACACACACACACACACACACACATGCACACACACACACACACACACACACACACACACACAGACCATGCCAGCAATTTCACGCACACGTTTGCACATGAGCATGGGCGTCTACACACATGCCAGCACCATAAAGCAAAGAGGATTGGTGTATGCTGTACCGTCAATTTCGTATGAAGCTGCTGGTCTTTCATTATTCCGCAATGCAAGACCACCTAATTGCAATAATAGCAGGTCTTCCTACCAGCTGTCACAGAGAAAAGGGATGAAAACAGGCAATTGGACACTCTGAGGAGTTCAGTATGTGTACCGTAGGAGTAGTTTGCATTTGAACTTCCACAGTCTGCAGCTGGAAGGTTCAATTGGTAGACATTCCCTGTCGATCCTGCGAAAGCACGCGCATATTTTCTTTGAGATTTGGTATGATCTATCCTATGTATCATCCCAGCCAATTCAATCTGGATATGTACTAGCTTGGCTGCCAACTGGATTCCGTCCTTGGGTAACGACAGAGCCACTTGCGGCAGAGCTCCTGATTCGTTAAGGGATGCCAATACTTGAAAGGCAGATTCTGATACAGAACATCCTGGGATACGATATTTTCAGGCCCTAGTATCGCAAGCATCGGTACCATGGTGTTGCCAGGACTGCGGCCCAACATACCTTGTGCATTCGACGCCACGGAACTGCCTTGACTTAAAAGTCTTGAAGCGACGACATTGACACTGGTAAAGAGGAGGATCGCTACAGCAACCGCCATCCGTGCATACCTCCAACGTTTGTCCAGCTGGGGAGCTTTCTCGATGTATGCGATGCTTGACTATACTTCTTTGGGGAAAATCTCCCGCCATTCTCAGTTTGAGCACGCTGGGAGCCCCAACTGGCTAATCTTCGTCGTTGGGTTTTCATAACATCGGCTTCACGGCCTCGTACCTCTTAAAATTTGAATCTTCTCGGGCGGAGCGTTTGGTACCCCTAGGTACCCTCTGGGCCCAAAGTCTGGATAGGTACCCAGACTCTTTTCGTGGCAACGCGGCCGCAAGTGCGATGACTAATGCATTTGCCGTAATGGCCATGGTGCTGGTGGTTGCGGAAGCAGAAACCCATGTGACAAGTTCAAAAACCAAAGAGCCACGCCGGCTTGCAAATGAATGTGAAATTTAAATGTGATGACAACTGCAGTTGAAACAGCGGATACGGTGGCGGTTACGGCCATAACGGCGGTATTGATGAGAGTAGATTTGTGTGCCTGTGTCTGTCTGTCTGTCCATCCATCTCTCTCTCTCTCTCTCTCTCTCTCTCTCTCTCTCTCTCTCTCTCTCTCTCTCTCTCTCTCTCTCTCTCTCTCTCTCTCTCTCTCTCTCTCTCTCTCTCTCTCTCTCTCTCTCTCTCTCTCTTGCTGTGTGTGTGTGTGTGTGTGTGTGTGTGTGTGTGTGTGTGTGTGTGTGTGTGTGTGTGTGTGTGCACGCGCGCGTGCGCGCCCGTGTGTCTTTACGCGTGGGCGGATGCGCTAACTATAGCCTAATTAGCCTAATTAATTAATTATATTTAAGAATGGAAATGTTATCGCGTTCAAGAGGATATGCAACTGTTTCACCCGCAGGAACTTACATAAGAATGCCCAGTAGATGTTGCCAGTTAATCACACGTCATTTGCAGATTTAGCCAGCTGCCCGTGTTGATGGCGCGAGCAAAGCAAGTGAGAAAGGTTACATCAACTCATTCAAATCCATCTTCAAAACTTTTACTGGCATCCACAGGCTGTCCTTCAGTTCAACAAATGTCCTAGCTGGCGGCACCACACGCATGCATATCACCAAAAGACAATTAACCGGAGGGCATTCAAGAGGCAAAATGTTTAGTTGGTTGCTCAGATGACGGCTTCAAAAGCTCAAAATTTTTGTTAAAGGTTTGAAGAGACTACCTTGCCCCCTTTTGACGTTAACGCCACCCAAATATTTGGTAGGGCTATCCAGTCAGCGCTCAAGCTGTTTTGCACTCAAGAAAAAGCTTCTAGAACGGGTATACCAGTGCTGTTGTAGAACGGTCATATGCAAGTACAACAGTACTGGTATTACCGGAATGGGGTACCCGTCCGGTACATATACCCGTTTTACAACAGTACCGGTATACCCGTTAGAGAGGCTTTTTCTGACCAGTGCATGGTGCCTACTGGTGCTCTCTAGAGAAGCTACAGGTTGTGCTTTGCGCCAACTCGTACTTGTGCGTGCCTCCTACATGCAAGCACCTTGCAAGTTGCAACGTTGGCGAACGATTGGCCAATTGTTCGCCACACCAGGCACTATCCACTGGCAAAATTTAAATTTAGTAGAATCTTCTACTTCGTTGTACATGCTAATAAAGGCCACATCCCGCCAGAGTTGCTCAAGCCATTTTCCAATTGCTCCAAGCACATGCAAGCCACATCCAGCCAGATTCTATAAAGCGTCATGACGCGTCGACGTCATGATCATGCCTACGTAGGTATACCATGTATGTGGCCTTTCCACGCATCTGATGCATCTGCTCGCATCCACGGTCCTTTCCACGCAGCAAATATTTCCTGGGACACGTTTGTAGATATTCAAGCATGCACATGTGGCCAAATTAGGAAGACTAGCGTCTACTGCAGCAGAAACCTTGATGCTAACGAGTTGGAGCAACCCAGACAGCGACCCAGAAAAATATCGGATGGACGCTTCGCACCCATCCAAAGAATTGTGGGTGTGTAGAACGCAAGGCACCTTCATTCATGCGTCTCTTTCCGGATGAAAGGTCATTAGATGCTTTGGGGGTCACGTGATAGTGCTACTCGTATATCTATGTACCTCCTACAGCTGTACCGTGGCCAAACCAAGGTAACTGTACTGCGCGCACCGACAGCGCTGTCGGTTGCTGCACATCTTAATGCACACCTCAGGTAGCTCAGACACGCATGTCCCAGTTCCAGCTTCAATCCCTTCATTACCACAGAAGCTTGCCCAAGCCACCGAACCGAACAGTGCAGGCTGATCAGTGATAGATTGGTGCCTCACGAGAGACCAATATATAGATTGCACTTGAACCTCCAAGACATCTTCGTCGTCTAGAACCCCTTTCGCGCCCCCAAAATTGCTGCCAATCCGCAGCCATAGCTGACTGCAGGACGTCATGTCCCTTCGTGTCAATGACGTTCTTCAACTACAACATATAGTGATGTACTGCCACAATCATCAATCGTATGAACTCGGACGATGGAGTTGAGGTTCACCACACTTGGTCACATGTGTGTACACTTTACCGGAACCCGTTGAACAAATGTTCCAGCATGAAATTTCCCTGTCCTTCCCAGTGGAGTAGAACAAGGGAGAGCATCAGCTTACGCAAAGTATACCGGCACAAAGCAGCGGAATAACAACGTTTCTAGTCCCTGTGTAGTACTAGCGACTGTCAGTGTTAACAGTTTCCAGCTGCAGACTAGTCAACTGCATACGTACAACACGTGGACTTGGTTATATATCCCCTTAGCCTATATAGGCGTAGCTAGGGCTGTCAAAGGCTTTGTTGCGGTTGCATTGGCCTGCGCCTTTTTCTTTTGGGAATGCATCCAGCCAATGCGCATTGCCTAGCTTGAGCTTGACTTATAGGCATATGACCTAGCTAGGCATGTGCGTACTGCAGCAGCTTTACGTATGGCCACGTGCTAGCAGCTTTACGTACATCACTGTGACAGCCGACTGTGGACGTGCCAACGCATCCTATA
>MVGU01001613.1:27500-32500 GCA_002005505.1 Botryococcus braunii
CACAGCCGGTAGGCCCGTAGGCTTCTTCACAGGCTGTGTCATATAGAGTAGGCCCGTCGGTAGTGTTTCAGAGAGCGCCAGAACGGGTCATAGAGCTTACGGCTTCGGGAGGGACCGCAACTTGATCGCTGTTTGTTGTGTCATGATATTCGTGTCCCCAAGCGTCAGCTTGCGAATTTGCACCGCCTTGTGTACAGCCTCTCTTGCCTGCATCCCACACACTAACAGGGCTGTCAAGGATCTCATGCCTCCCCCCACCCCCCCCTGCGCCCCAAAAAGGGCCTGAATATCAATTCCACAGCCTGTACAGTGTTCACCATGTGCGCGCCTTCCTTGGCCTTGACCGACGTATCTCCGATGAGTTGCACACGTAAAACAGTTTTGTACTGGTACATCAGAATTGTACCATTACAATAAACTGCACCTATTGAACATAGTCGTACAAGCAGAACACGCACGCACGCACGCACGCACGCACACACACACACACACACACACACACACACACGCACACGCACACGCACACGCACACGCACACGCACACGCACACGCACACGCACACGCACACGCACACGCACACGCACACGCACACGCACACGCACACGCACACGCGCCCGCCCCCTCCCCACCTCCCGCCCTCCGTCCCTCCCTACCTCTCTCCCCCCGTCCCTCCCCCCCTTCCCCCCCCCCCTCTCTCTCTCTCTCTCTCTCTCTCTCTCTCTCTCTCTCTCTCTCTCTCTCTCTCTCTCTCTCTCTCTCTCTCTCTCTCTCTCTCTCTCTCTCTCCCTCCCTCCCTCCCTCTCTCTCTCTCTCCCCCTCCCTCCCTCTCCCTCTCCCTCCCCCCAGGCTGTCTTTTAGCCCACGCACGCGGACGCAACCGCGCGCAAAACATGCACTTTCGTGTGCACACAGCAGGCAGGTGATATCCAGAGGGTACGGGCCCCCAGCAAGCCGAGTCTGAAATACGCAATACACAAGGACCAGCATCACCCCCTTTTCTTTTTTGAGGTGGGGGAGGTCTGTGCCCCTCAGCTCTGTCTGGTAAAAAGCAATTTGGAAACGCCAAAATCTGCAAAATTTCCAGATCATCTATCAAATGGGGAAAAAAAAACACCAAGGAGGAGGACAAGAACAACAACAGCAACAGCAACAACAAAGCCAGGAGGGCAGAATGAGGGTGGAGAAGAAGGTAGAAGGGAGGGAAGAGCTCCCGACCCCTGGAGCAAAGGAAGGGGGGGGGGAGAAAGGGAGGGGGGGGGAGCAGAAATACCTTGAGGAGGTGTTGCTTGCGCTGCGCAGGTGTGAGGCTGGAGTTTGAGTCGTGGGCCATGACCTCGAAGAGAGAGCCCAGGAGCTCCCACACGTTGCCGCGCTCCACAGACTCATGGCCCTCCAGCTGGTCCATGGCCTTGTTCAGGCAGTTGAGGGCGTTGATGGCTGCGGGCAGGTCCCGCATCCCCCGGCAGCAGTTCATGAGCGGCATGTAGCAGTCGAACACTGTCACGTGGCATGGATGTAAGCGGGCCGGGGCCAGGGCCACCACCTCCTCAAAGATCTTGCGCGCATCCGCATAGCGGGACGGGTTCTGCGGGCACCCCGAAAACCCAGTCAGCAGCGTGGGGGTTGCGGGTTTGTCTGGGAAGCGAGCCTGGTTCTGCCGGCCCTTAAAAAAAGCCAGTGAGTGGCGTTGGGGGTGGGAGAGTGTCCGAGAAGCGAGCCTGGTCCTGCCGGGCCATAAAGAAAGCCAGTCAGCAGTGTTGGCAGTGGGGGTGTGTCCGAGAAGCGCGACGTATTCTGCCGGCTCTTTAACAAAGCCATTCAGTGGCCTTGCGTGGGGGTATGTTCGAGAAGCGGGGCGGCCCCCAACCAAACACGAATTCTGCATCCGTTACTTCCCGTGGGTGCCGCTTCCTGCACAGGCTCATCTTCCTACTAAACCAGCCAGTGGTGTTGCGTGGAGGTATGCATGCAGAATGCAATGTGCAGAAGTGCTCTGGATCCATCTCTTTGCCCCGCGTGTGCAGGCTGATGGGTGCATGCGCACCATATCTTCTGCCCCATGCAGCCAGATGGGGAGAGGGGCCGGCGGACCTTGGCATCCTTCATGGTTTCGAAGCCAGCCCTCCAGCGGGCGCGTGCCCACTCTTCCAGGTCCGAGGGGTACCCAGGGGCCTTGTCAAGGCTGCTCAGGGGTACCCCCAGCGCCGGGCTCCGTGCCTCCCGTACATTTCCACATTTCAAACATTTCCAAGTCGCGGGCTTCTCTTTGTAGTTCGCTCCCCTTTCGGCCACCGTCACCCCTTCGCAGCCCGGGCGCTGGCATGTCACACCCTGCATCTCCGAACCGTACCGCTTGCCCCTTGCTGTACGCCCCCAATGTAATGTTCCCGCTCCCCTATGTACTGCTATACGTAAATGTGTCTAGGTTCACTAAACGTTATCTAAATTGACACCCTTAAAAACTGATGTACAACTCCACTCGAATATTTACTGCTCTGTGCTTGATGTACTGCCCTTTACTGCGATGCACTGCTCCAAGCCCCAATGCACTGCTCTGCGCTTGATGTACTCCATATTCTGTGAAGCACGGCTCTCTTCCCCAATGTGCTGCGGTGTTCCTGCAGGTAACGCTCCATTCGTATGCTCAGTTCTCTCTCTCTCTCTCTCTCTCTCTCTCTCTCTCTCTCTCTCTCTCTCTCTCTTCTCTCTCTCTCTCTTCTCTCCTCTCTCTCTCTCTGTCTCCATCTCTCTCTCTCTCTCTCTCTCTCTCTCTCTCTCTCTCTCTCTCTCTCTCTCTCTCTCTCTCTCTCTCTCTCTCTCTCTCTCTCTCTCTCTCTCTCTCTCTCTCTCTCCATCTCCATCTCTCCCTCTCCATCTCTCTCTCTCTCTCTCTCTCTCTCTCTCTCTCTCTTCTCTCTCTCTCTCTCTCTCTTCTCTCTCTCTCTCTCTTCTCTCTCTCTCTCTCTCTCTCTCTCTCTCTCTCTCTCTCTCTCTCTCTCTCTCTCTCTCCCTCCCCCCCTCTCCCACTCTCTTGTTTCGAGAAGGGAACTGGCAAAACAGAATGACTGTTTTGAAAAGAAGGGGCGAAAGGCCTGGGCTCCAAATTAGCCCACACAACTACAAACATACAGGGCCGGGGCAACTGTGGCGTGCCTCCAAGAATCGGTCGACCGAGGTCTCCAGGGGGCTGCTGCAGCGCGAGCAGCGGCACTCAAAGTGGCGCCCGATCTCCAGTTGCCGTTTCCGCTCGCACCGCGGCTCGAACGGGTTCACGTAAGATACCGTAAGCGCCTCACCCGCCTTCACAGCCCTTCTTGCTCGAACCTCCATTGCTTTCTCTGCATGCCCCCATCACCCCCTCTGCCTTGCCCGCCTTTTATGCCCTGCCCTGCCTTCTATGCTTGGCCTGCCCTTTATGGGTCTCCACTTAATCGCCTGTCTGCCTCTGCTTGTCCTGCCTTTTATCGCCTGCCTCTGCTTGGCCTTCGTTTCATGGCCTACCTGCCTCTGCTCGGCCTGCCATTTATCGCCTGCCTGCCTCTCTTTGGCCTCCCTATTTCGGCCTGCCTACCTGCCTCTCCTTGCCCTGCCTATGGCCTGCCTGCCTGCCTCTCCTTGGCCTGCCTCTGCTTGGCCTGCCTACTATGGCCTGCCTGCCTCTGCTTGGCCTGCCTGCCTCTGCTTGGCCTGCCTCCTATGGCCTGCCTGCCTCTGCTGGCCTGCCTTTTTGGGGTCGAGAGCGAGAACACCGCTCACGCATCCTCAAACAGACCTACAAAACAATCTCGAAGTTGCTTTCAAGAAAGCACCAAAACTCCGTCATCGACACCAAAATAGGCACCCCCATATTCTACGCAGTCATCCAGGACCGGCCAACTCACGGCACCCTGCCATGGCCATCCAGGACTCCCATCAGAACATGCGGAAAGGGCCCAGCGGGTCCCTAGGGTACTCTAACCTATCGCCCTCCCCTCCACCTCTCTCTCGCTGCCATCTACCGCCCCATTTCTCCTACCTCACCCTATGGCCACATGCAACTACATTCCCCAAACAATGGCGAACTCCGGTTCGGTTGCGCAATTTTTGCTCTTGTGCAGCATGCAAACACCCAAAAACAGCATGGCAGACAGAACTGATGCAACATTGCTGATGCTCCCCTGAGGGGGGGTACGAGGAGCGGGGAGAGGAGGGGAAGGCGATCCAAAAGCTCCAAAGTTTAGAAGCCATTAGCTGAGCAGACAGCAGCTATGATATCGGAGCACCATCAAACATACACAGCAATTGCACACGTGGCGCACCGTTGACGGAGAACACGCAGTTTGGGGCGCAGGAGTGGTTGAATAGCGAAAATGCGGGAAATAGGCCAAATCCCAGGTCCACATTTGTGTGGTTGTTGGCGCCGCATCCGTGGGCATTGCTTCGCACCACAGCGCAAAGCTCCGCTATCTGCTGTGGTGTGCCCGGCGAGTAGGCGCCCAGCTTTTTCTGGGCTCCACCCCCAATTGCCTCAGAACCCCCAATCCCTCCCTCACAAACCTCCAATCCCTCACTCACAACCGCCACCCCCCCCCCCCCCCCTCGCCTCACAACCCCAATCCTCGCCTCACCCCCAATCGCCTCACCAACCCTCGCCTACAACAACCCCCCAAACCCCTCGCCTCACAAACCCTCCCTCGTCTCACAAACCCCAATCCCTCGCCTCACAAATCCCAATCTCTCGCCTCACAAACCCCAATCCCTCGCCTCACAACACCCAATCTCTGCCTCACAAACCCCAATCCCTCGCCTCACAACACCCAATCTCTTGCCTCACAACCCCCAATCCCTCGCCTCACAACACCCAATCTCTAGCCTAGAAATCCCCATTTCCTCGCCTCAGAATCCCCCTTCCTTTGCCTTACAAACCCCTCCACTCCCTCAGAGGCCCCAATCCCCAGCCTCAAAACCCATCTTCCTTCCCCTCAAAACCCATCTTCCTTCCCCTCAAAAACCCCAATCCC
>MVGU01001613.1:37500-42500 GCA_002005505.1 Botryococcus braunii
GGAGGCTTGTCAATGCTTACCATGAACTAATTTCCAAAGCAATGACAGGGGAAAGTGTGTTCCCTCTCCGTGCTCTGTGCGACTAAGAATAATTAATCAGAGACATATCTTCATACATTTTGAAACACATTTAACGCTCATTTCCAAGCAAGGAGAGCATGCCTGCCGCAATATCTTTGGCAGCCACAATGAAGCGCCCTTGTGACTGCGAAAAGTTCACTTGCCACTTCAGCCTTCCTTGCATGGCCTCCACACTTGGAAGGGGCACATACTTCTTCGCCTTCTTTTTGCCTTTCTTTTTCTTCTTGGCGGACTTGGTGGTGCCACATTCTTCAATACTGCCGTCTTCTTCAGAACCTTCAAGATCTAGCTTGGTTCCATTGGTTGGCCTTAGCTGTGGCACAGGTGCTGTGACGTTTTCATCGTTCAATTTCACTTCCAGTCCAACACAAGTTGGCTCCTTTCCGTCGGCCTCTGCTTGGCACGGCTGAATGACGCCTTCTTCAGGAACAGTGGAGTTTTCATTGCATGCTTTCACGGGATCCTTTGGTTTTTTTTTGGATTTTCCCTGCCCCCAAACCAGCGTGTCGTCGTGGCCATACAACAGCGTCCTGACATTCAAAATAATTGTGTTTGTGTAAACCCTTTCGATGCCAATACACAGATTTACAAAAGAAATAACAAGTTATGCCTGAAGTCCAACTTGCCCCTTGGGAGAAATCATCACTTGATGACAACACATCCAAGACGTCGTTCCCGACTCTAATTATCGGACCAAGCCAGGAAGGCTTGAGTAACTAATTTACGGAAAAGTCGTTTTCCTCTCATGACGGGACAAAAATCACGAAATTTGAATGGACGGAAACGTCGACTGACTTCAGGATCTAGACTAGACAGTGGAGGTGAAACCCTTTACAGATCTGCTGATCAGCAACAGTACAACTGGTGCTGCAAACCCTGAAGAAAACCTTTGTGTTTTTGACGCTCACCATAGACGCCGAGTTTCTTCGTAGTGAAACACTGCGCGCGACTGCAGGACCAAGAAAGCCTTTCAACGTCGCAACCGTACGCCTCACAAGTGATCTATAGTTAGATTCGTATTCTACGTCTTTAAGGGACTCATGTACACATTAGGGGGACCATAGAAGCAAGGAATGGTGGATCGGTTGGAGCAGAATTGGCAGTACATTGCGCAACCCCTCGCCTTGTCGGAATGAAGGAATGAGGACTTACTAAGGAAAAGTGGTATATGCCCGGGTAGAAGTCACACGATAAGAACAGCAATATAATAATAATACGCCAAGGAAGAATAGAAACTTCCATAATAATAAACGTGGTAATTTAAATAAACATAAGGCCATCCCCTTAGGCGGAGTGGCGGAACCTGCCCCCAAATCCGGGAAAAGGCAGGCGCAATGAAAGGCGGAAAATGGAGATGACATGGAAAGGCGAGGCAGTACGGCTAAAGAAGACGGCAGTACAATGGGCGTCGGATGTCTAGCCAAGTAAGGTCGCACAGCAGGTGGGAAAGTGAAGTAGTCTTGCTATGCGCTAGTTACAATATAGAAGTGACAAAGATGACAAAGCAAAAACGGTTCTATTTCCACCGCCACTTTCACTCCGCTCTCTTTCGATTTCCTCAGGTCCTTCACTACGACCTCCACATCGCCTCCTGCTCAACAATCCCGTCCCTTATTCAACTCTTTCTTACGCTTCCATTTAAGTCAATCCATACATCTTTAGCCCTTTCAATCCATTCCTCGCAGCTACTCACCTGCTTTCGCATCTTTGCCGATGCCCAGCCGGGGCAGAAGTTGGAGTTCCATAATGGCTGGTGGGAAGATGGGAAGCTGATTGTGGAAGACAGGTGAGGTGCACTTGGAATGCTGTGGGAGGCAAAGTTGCAATGGGAGAATTTGAGTGGGAATGATGGGAAGAGCGGATGTGAGGACTGACAATGGAGGAAGAGATGAAGGGGTGGAGGGTGTGGGTGTGCAGGTTCAGCGACCTGGGGGTGTACCCTATGTACTACAACCTGGTGGAGGAAGAGAGCGATGCGGAAGAGCTGCAAGGCTCGTCGGGTAGCGATGAATGAGGAAAGACAGGTGGGCTGTATTGCAGCAGATGGAGGTGGTCTGTTTGCTTTGTAGCCGAAATAGTGTCAGAAAGTGGCTTTCCTAGGCCACTTGACCCTTGCGAGAGAGAGAGAGAGAGAGAGAGAGAGAGAGAGAGAGAGAGAGAGAGAGAGAGAGAGAGAGAGAGAGAGAGAGAGAGAGAGAGAGAGAGAGAGAGAGAGAGAGAGGGGGGGGGGGAGGGAGAGAGAGAGAGAGAGAGAGAGAGAGAGAGAGAGAGAGAGAGAGAGAGAGAGAGAGAGAGAGAGAGAGAGAGAGAGAGAGAGAGAGAGAGAGTACGCAGGCACGCAGAAGTACGACAATGTGTTCGTTGGTATTCATATATACTCATAATATACTCTTAACACATTCGGGGGCTGTAGTATGGTTTGGGTGGGTGCTGTAGTATGTGGTGGGAGGCAGGTAGCAGAGGTGGGGGTTCCTCCAGCTTTTGATGCACACTCTACCCTCTTTGGATGTAGTACGTATGAGACACGCAAAGACATGACACGTGCAGCGACATGACACGCAGCGAGAACGCATGCACACACACACACACACCACACACACACACACCACACACACACACACACACACACACCACACACACACACACACACACACACAGGCACAGGCACGCACGCATGCAAGCGTGCACGCACCCACACACACACACACACACACACACACCACACACACACACACACACACACCACACACACACACCACACACACACACACACACACAGTCACAGGCACGCATGCATGCTTGCGCGCGTTGCACCCTCTTGCTTTTCTGCGCTGTGGAAGCGCCGCACAGCCCGTGTGGGCGCAATCTGCGCTGCCAGATTCCGAATCTGCGCCACGTGACTCTGTCATGTGCTGGTCCTGCTGCGCTGTCAAGGGGCGCTTCAAGGCGCGGAATAGTACCACCTGATTCATGTGGCTCGTCATGTGCTCTGCTGCTGCGAGAGCCCAACTGACGTGCACTCCGAAACACCATCGACACGGACTTCCAAAGTTAAGCAAACGTAATGAGGCTCTGCTAATTGCACCGTTTATGTATTTCATGGTCTTCTGAAAAGTTTCGAGGGCTGCGAGCAGTGATTCAGGGGGATACGATGGAAACTGTTTTCCACGACGAGCGACGAACATCGATGTGCCCATTTCAAGGATTCTGACATCGGCCATCAAGAATAACATATTTATAACATGGCTGAGGCAATGGATACCGTATTTGTACCGACTTTCACCGTATGTTTCTAGTGCTGCCTTTAACTGTGCATATGTCTGGATCATAACTCGTCAGAATTAAGATGGCATAACCTGATGTGCTAATATGATGTTTTTCTCCCCCTGCACATCTCACATACCATGCTCGCATCCCAACCTAGTTGCGCCTGCCAGCCTTTTCGGCCTTCCATTGCGCCTGCCTTTTGCCGGAATTGGGGCAGGTTCCGCCGATCCGCCTAGGGGATCGGCGGAACCTGCCCCCAATTCCGGCAAAAGGCAGGCGCAATGGAAGGCCGAAAAGGCTGGCAGGCGCAACTAGGTTGGGATGCGAGCCAGGTATGTGAGATGTGGAAGGGGACAAAAACATCATGCAGCATTCTCTCTCTCTCTCTCTCTCTCTCTCTCTCTCTCTCTCTCTCTCTCTCTCTCTCTCTCTCTCTCTCTCTCTCTCTCTCTCTCTCTCTCTCTCTCTCTCTCTCTCTCTCTCTCTCTCTCTCTCCACCCCCTCCGTCCCCCTCTTTCTCTCCTCTCCCTCTCTCCCCCCTCTTCCTCTCTCTCCTCTACCATCTCCTCCTTTATCCCCCTTTTCTCTTTCCCCTCTTTCTGTTTCTTGTTGTTTTCTCTTCCCCTTCACAAAAAATTTTGCCAGACTTATATATGTTTTACACCTGCAGCTCTTCAGCTGTCGACACGTGACTATTGGAGCACTGGGGGCCTGAGACTGATATATTCACTTTTCTCTTCAATTAGGTTGGGCTGCGAGCAAGGTATGTGAGATGTGCAGGGGGAGAAAAACATCATGCAGCACATCTGGTTCTGCCATCTTAAAATAATGAGTTATGATCCAGACATATGCACAGTTTAAGGCAGCACTAGAAACATACGGTAAAAGTCGTAGGCAGATGCCGCGGACGCCGGAACCGGAAAACGTTTCCTGTAAGCTTACTGAACAATTAAGACTATCGATTCTAATGAATGGTAAAAACCAGATTTGGCGTGGCTGGGCAAGCTCTGGAAAATTGTATTTGGTTATATCGATGTCCGTGCTCCCCAGATGGCGGACCCGAAAAACGCGATCCCGCTGACTTACTTTACAAATACCAGATACATTGCCTTAAGCTATGTTATAAATATGTTATTCTTGATGGCCGAAGTCAGAATCCTTGAATTGGGCACATCGATGTTCGTCGCTCGTCGTGGAAAACAGTTTCCATCGTATCCCCGTAAATCACTCCTCGCAGCCCTCGAAACTTTTCAGATGACTATGAAATATTAAAAAAAGTCCAATAAGCCTAGCCTCATTACGTTTGCTTAACTTTGGAAGTCCGTGTCGAATGGTGTTTCGGAGTGCACGTCAGTGGGCTCTCGCAGCAACAGAGCACATGTCAGATTCACATGAATCAGGTGGCCCTATGACGCGCAATGAAAGCGCCCCTTCACTGCACAGCAGTACCAGCACATGACAGGGTCACGTGGCGCAGATTCGGAATCTGGCAGCGCAGATTGCCCCCACACGGGCTGTGCGGCGCTGCCACAGCGCGGCGTCACCTTGCAATACACCGCAATACAAAGCTGTACAAAGGCTGTACAAAAGCCTCCGCTCAGGCTGCCACGCCGCCTCTTCCCATCTTCCCTCGCTAGATTTCCGATTTAGAG
>MVGU01001613.1:50000-70821 GCA_002005505.1 Botryococcus braunii
CTCGACATGTAATACCACGAGGCTAGCCGTGTGTATGAGTTATGAAAAATATACATCAAGCCACATATTATTACGTTCAACCAAACACATGGACTAACCCAACTGGGTACGGATGTACAGTTGTGCCTGGACCCTCTTAATTAACTGACAGAGGCTGGCTCACACCACCTCGCGAGTCAGCCACGGGCAACAGCCGCCTCATGAGACCTCTGCAGTGCTTCTGATGGTCTAAATACAGCTTGTCCAAAACAAAGACACCCATACAAGCAATGGAATCAAACAAACACCGGCACCGCTTTGAAACCTCCGGTAGTTGTGGTTACCAGTGTCCAGCAAGCCCTAGAGGGGTTCAGCAAGTTTTGTTACACCACGAGGACCCATGCCTTGTCCCGGCACCAAACAGCATTGTTTTGTATACACGCGGCTGTGTCTGATATGGGCATCGGGGTCAGATCAACACGGTCCCATTTGTCCGTTGAGATAATGACTACTGGTACCCCACATGGGCAGAAGAGTACAGCCTCTGCTGGAGGCTTGGCTGGGCGTCGCGCAAAACAATGACTCGCAGCAAAACAATACCCCGCAGCAAAACAATAACCCGCAGCAAAACAAAGTCCTCTCAAGCACCACCAAACACGCCAGGTATAAAATGTCAGCGATGTCAACAGACATGGCAGTGACGGCACACTCGTTCCTTCTCACGGCATGAATACGCAACAGCCTTAGCTCTCTTTTGCGGACCGTGCTATTAAATCTTAGACGGACTTCCGCAGAACTTCTGTCCTCACCGACCAGGGATGAAACCCCCCCCCCCCAATAGCCTTGAATAAAATATGGCAAAAGGGATCATGTGCCAATCTCTAGGACCATGCACTATGCAAACTTAAGTTTAAACCCTATACTGTAACAAATAAGTTTAAACTCTATACTATACTTTGGCTGATCAAAAGGGACCATGTGCCATTCCCATATGTGCATGCATGCACAATAGTAGCTGTGTAAAAGTTCCAGCTATGTTGTAGAGAGCGACAGCATTGGGGTGCTGACCCCTCTTGGGCCTGGTGCCAAGTGAGCAAGACCCTCTGGCAAAACTTATCCTAATAATGTGGACTGGACCCCCACCCTTGTGAGATAGAAATGTGCTCGTCCGCCATGCAACCCTCTTGCGAGACTGGCCTGCAGTCTGTCCCCTTCTGCTATCTTCGTGTCCGCCCCCCCGGGGGGGGGGGGGGCGGGGGGCTGGAGCTCCTGTCGTTCCCGGGGCTCACCCACCACCCAGCGCGGAGACCTTGCCTCCCACCCCCCCCTCCAGTGGCCTGGTCTGCTGGGCACCGCCTTCCCTAGCTACATCGTTCTCAACCTTCCTGCTCCCTTTCCATGCAATGTGTGCTGGAGTGTGCCAGAGACATGGGTTGCTGATGTATTGAACGCGCGTGCGTGGCCCCCCCCCCCTCAAACACACACACCCACACACACACACACACACACACACACACACACACACACACACACACACACACACCCGCACACACGGTAAGAGAGGATTGCCGGGACTGAGAGAGAGAGGATCGGGAAGGGGAGGAGGGCTCTCGTCGGACTGCTGTATAGGCTGACTGGGGGACCTGAGTTCAGATATTTCTACCCTGAAGTTTGGTACCAATGCGCTCAATGGACTGGGTGACGGGCATTCTTGGGTGGGGCCGTTACAGGGGTGACGCACATTCTTGGATGGGGCCGTTGGATGGGGCCGTTACAGGGGTGACGGGCATTCTTGGATGGGGCCGTTACAGGGGTGACGGGCATTCTTGGATGGGGCCGTTACAGGGGTGACGGGCATTCTTGGGTGGGGCCGTTGCAGGGGTGACAGCATTCTTGGGTGGGGCCGTTGCAGGGGTGACGGGCCTTCTTGGATGGGGCCGTTGCAGGGGTGACGGGCGATCATGCTGCACAAGCGGCCCTCGGCCCCTGCGCACCCCGGGCCCTCCCTCAGCAGCAGCCTGGCGGGTCGCAAGCACCGCACTCAATTGGGATAAACAAATGCCTTTGGGAATGTGCATCCATCCATTTCTGCCTCTGTCTCTCTGGCTCGGGCCTGATGCGACGTTGTTCCCTCGCCTTTTCCGTCTGCCAGCCTTCTACCTTGAGAGATTGCTGTCCTGCCCCCTGCCACATGTGCTGTCCTGCCCGCTGCCACATCTGCTGTCCTGCCCCCTGCCACATCTGCTGTCCTGTCCGCTTTCCACACCTTCTGTCCTGCCCGCTTGCCACGGGTGCCTCTAATCTTTTTTTATGGACCTCTGACTACTTCAAACACCGCTGGCCTGTCGGCTGCCGTGTCACTCCTGCGTGCCACTCCTGCCGTATCACCCCTGCATGTCACACCGTGTCTGCTGCTGTCACGCCGTGTCACTCCTGCGTGTCTGTCGTGACACTCCTCCATGTCTGAATGTCACTCCTGTTGCGTCGAGCTGGCCTGTCGGCTGCTGTCGAGCCGTGTCTTACCGTCTGTCGGCCACAGTGTGTTTTCGATTGCCCACTCACCCTCTTTGTATATATGTTGACGCTCCCCTTACTTTCCACTCGCCTCCTTCTACTCCCCATTCCTCCCCCTTCCCTGCTCTATCCCCTGATCTGCCATTACGGGTGGTTTCCTCATCCCGTTCTGCAGAAACACACGGTCTGCGTCTTCGGTATGTGCAAGTGTCCATGTGTGGTGTGTGTGTGTGTGTGTGTGTGTGTGTGTGTGTGTGTGTGTGTGTGTGTGTGTGTGTGTGTGTGTGTGTGTGTGTAGTGGGGAAGGGCTGGATGCATCTCTCTCCCTCTCTCGCCCCCCCTTCTCCCATCTGCCCTCCCTCCCTCCCTCCCTCCCTCCCTCCCTCCCTCCCTCCCTCCCTTCCTCTCCCTCCCTCCCTCCCAGGTCCCCTCCCTCACACCCCCTCTCTCAAATGTGTGTGTGTATGTGTGTGTCTATAGCTGCATCATGCCCGTACCTGTAGCTGCTCCTGCAGAGCAAGTTGGTCCTCCAGAGCTTGCAGGCGCAGGTGCAGGCGCGCATTTTCACGCTGCAGGCGCACATTTTCGAGCTGCAGCTGCAGAACCAAACCCCGGAGGCCCTCTTTTACCCACAGATCCTAGAGCAAATCGGGCAGCATAAAGTATATCAGCAATTTCCCTTTCGGTTTTATCATTAGCTGAGAAAATTCCGGTGGAATTAGTAAATCTTGACTTTCAGCGAGAAGCTTTGCAACTGATAGAATTTTACAATAAGGAAAGCATTCAAAGCAATTTGTAACATTCTTGAACAGTTTTCAACTCTTTTAAGCATTGCTTATCTTTTAATATTCATTGAGAGTTGCAATGATAATTTTAAAATCATTTCTCACTGAATCTTCTTATAGTTTCAAGTGATACTACTAAATCTTTCATTATTATATTAGTAACCGATTTCTTTGTTGGATTTCACTCTTCCGCCACGAAGAAAGGCTGTCAAAGGAATCTTTCGATCCTATGAGCTTGTGCTACAATTTATCTATCTTCTTCAGACAATTCATCTAGCCCTAGAATTGCAATAATATCTTGAAGCTCTTTGCATCTTTGAAGTGTTTGTTTCACATTTTGAGCACAGCTGTAATTCTCAGTTCCTCTCATTCTCTTATATGTTGAACTTAGGAGAGGAGAGTTCGATGGAAGATATTGACCGTGACATTTTCTTGCTCCAGTGCTGCCAGGCGCATCTGCACCAGGCTGGGGGGGCCTTGCTGCAGCGGTTGGCCTGGCTGAATTTGCTGCAGCGGTTGGCCTGGCTGAATTTGCTGCAGCCACCCGAGCACCATCATGGCCTTGCTACCCCTTGCGTGTGCGCGTGCACAAGCACACAGAAGCGCGCGCGTGTGGACACACACGCGCGCGCGTCTATGCGTGCGTGTGTGTGTGGGGGTTGGGGGGGGGTGGGGGGGGGCTGGGGGTGAAAAGGAGAGGGATGTGTTAAACTGCAGGTGAAATGTACTAGTATCAGTCGTACCATCTGTGCAGCCCGCAACATACTTCTACAAGGCAATGACAGTCATGTCCTCGGGACAATATCTTCAGCAGCCAGACCGCAAACATCCTTACATACACAATTCTCACAATAATCACATTTCCTAGCCCATCTTCCGGCAAACCCCAAACCTCGGCCACCTACATGATGAAAATGCCCCGATCATAACGTCAATCATATTTATCATTTCGCCAACTGCAAGGTTGCAGCTCACCTCGGCACGCTCACTCTCGATTTCTTGCATTTTTCTCTTCTTGCCCGCCCTCCACTCCTTCCTGAACCACCCTACGGACGGATAGTCAGATTGCGAAGGGGAGGGCGCGCGTGCCATTGAGGGAATGTGCACGGCTCTTCCTCCAAGCCAAGTCTGTGTTGGACAAGGGGCATGATACCCACGAGACTGATTGGGGGAGAAGCTGGCTGGGAGGGGACATGCAAGGGAGGGAGGTTGGACTGCCATTTTTGGATGAGCTCCCTCATACACACATGTCCAGACAGCCCCCACAACCCCCCCCCCCTTCACCTCTACACACACACACACACACACACACACACACACACACACACACACACACACACACACACGCACACGCACACGCACACGCACACGCACACGCACACGCACACGCACACGCACACGCACACGCACACGCACACGCACACGCACACGCACACGCACACGCACACGCACACGCACACACACACACACACACACACACACACGCACAAACACGCACGCACACACGCGCACACACACACACACACACACACACACACACGCACACACACACACATGCATGCATATGCATTGCCACATACGCTGTTCTTTGGAGGTGAACAAGATGCCATAGAGACAGGCATCGAAAAAGGGGATGCTACTTCGCCCATGCTATTTAGTTACACTCATCCAAATGTACTTTCACGACTACAGGACCTCGGAAGGCCATGGTGGAGATTCTCCAAATTTAGATTCAAGTTTGGGGTCTCCCTTTGAGATGCGATAAAACAAAAGGGAAACGCAGATTGGCCAAATCCTCCAAGATAGCCAACGTTTCCTTGTATCAAGGAGGAGGATGGGCTGATCGAGTCCTTCAAGTATCTTGGACAAAAATAAAATAGGCCACGATGGGTCAGTTGGTCAGTTGTGGGTCATCTGAGTTGAAAATCCTTGAAAGTGTACAAGGTGTCCTGTCTGAGATTTATGTGGTTATACAACCTCGCAGCGGAAAACAACGACTCATGATTAGGGTGTGGTGATACAAGCTGATAAGCACATCAACTAAGATATGCATTTACAAAACAACAGTTCTATCTGTTTTGCTGACTTGTGCAGAAACCCGCTCGTACACAGCAGCAAATCCGTGAACTTGAACATGTACAAGAGCTCATGTATCAGAACGATGTGCAGTATACAATCTCACAGCGAAAAACAACAATTCACTATTAGAGAACGACTCTATGTAGCTTCTACCGCTATTACGGTAGCATCGTCTATTGTTAGGAATCGCAGTTTGTATGACAGTCCATGAGCTTCCTTTGAAGTACTGTGTGCTGACGTTGAGGATCGCGCCCAAAGGGACGGGCCCCCAACCACATGGAAAGCATTGGTCCAAAAGGACAGTCAGGCACTATTAAAAGAGCAACAGGGAACGGTAAGGGATGTGTAACTGACAGACAATGTGCAAACATTCACATTCGAATACGTAACAAGAGCGTCTGCTGTTCATTCCTTGCGTACAGACCATGTTGCACAAAGCTGCAACGTTTCGAGCCTTCCACCATATGACGAGACAACTAAGCATGTAAGAACTTGCAGCACTTATGTCAGAACCATTTTATGCAATTGGGTTTCATCAGGCCAAGATGCCCATGCGGGGTTCAATCGCCAAGCTAGGACGCACATGTAATTGAGCTGAGGCAACTTAAGCGCTGCAGCCTTTTTCTGAAGTGTATCCAATTTGCTTTGCGCCTCCGCGCACTTTTGGTCATCTGAATGCTCCTCGACCTTCAACACACAGAGTGGAACTAAGAAACGTCCTCTCCAAATGTCCAATTGACTACTACAGTTATTAGTTCATATAGCTCACCTCCTTTTTGGCGTCCTCAATGGCATATCTTACTCTCTGTACGTCCCTGGACAAGGCCACACAGGAAAGGCAGGGTCAGTTAGGGAATGCAATGAACTCACATGTCGAGAGAAGAGGGGGGTGGCGAGAGAGAGAGAGAGAGAGAGAGAGAGAGAGAGAGAGAGAGAGAGAGAGAGAGAGAGAGAGAGAGAGAGAGAGAGAGAGAGAGAGAGAGAGAGAGAGAGAGAGAGAGAGCACACACACACACACACAGACACGCGCGCGCGCGCGCTCACACACACACACACACACACACACACACACACACACACACACACACACACACACACACACACACACGGGTGTGGGCCCATTGAAGGAGACCCACCCCCCTTGCTTCAATGGGGGCACCATCCAAGGTAGAGTATCAAGTACGGGATATGCATTGCCAGACACGCTGTTCTGTGCATGGGACTCTGTGAACAAGATGCCATCAGCGAAAGGATTCGAACAGAGGGATGCTACTTCGCCCATGCTGATTAGTTACACTCATCCAAAAGTACTTTCACGGCTCCGAGGCCGAGGAGTACGAGTGGTTTACCAGGTGGGGGGACTTTAGCATGATGTAGCCCATACAGAGTACCGCAATATGCAAATTGGGGTGTATCTTACTTTACGCAGATGACAGCGGTCTTCTTATTGAGTCCTCGGACAGGTTGAAGGCCATGGCGGAGATTCTTTAAACTTACTTTCAAGATTGCAGCCTCCCTTCGAGATTTGATGAAACAAAGGGAACGCAAATGGGCCAAACCCTCCAAGAAAGCCAACATTTCAAAAAGGGGGATGGGATGGTCCAGTTAGTCACATATCTTGGTCAAAAAACTGCCACGATGGGTTCGTTGTGAGTCATCTGACTTGAAATTCCGAAATACAACGAATGATTAATAGGGCTCTGACGGGTTTTGATGACTTAGGGAAGAGGGGGTGTGGTCCGACAAGGACATCATCAGTCAACTAAGATGCGGATTTACAAAACATTGATGCAATCTGTCTTGCTACAATGTGCAGAACCCTGGCTTATGCTGAACGTGTACAAGGTGTCCTGTCTGAGAATGATATGTGGTTATACAATGTCACAGCGACAACAAGGATTCATGACTAGGGCGTGGTGAGACAAGTTGATAAGCAGGTCAACTAAGATAAGCATTCGCAAACAACAATTCTATCTGTTTGGCTAACATGTGCAGAAACCCGCTCGTACACAGCAGCAAGTCCGTGAACTTGAACATGTACAAGAGCTCATGTATCAGAACGATGTGCAGTATACAATCTCACAGCGAAAAACAACAATTCACTATTAGAGAACGACTCTATGTAGCTTCTACCGCTATTACGGTAGCATCGTCTATTGTTAGGAATCGCAGTTTGTATGACATTCCATGAGCTTCCTTTGAAGTACTGTGTGCTGACGTTGAGGATCGCGCCCAAAGGGACGGGCCCCCAACCACATGGAAAGCATTGGTCCAAAATGACAGTCAGGCACTATCAAAAGAGCAACAGGGAACGGTAAGGGATGTGTAACTGACAGACAATGTGCAAACATTCACATTCGAATACGTAACAAGAGCGTCTGCTGTTCATTCCTTGCGTACAGACCATGTTGCACAAAGCTGCAACGTTTCGAGCCTTCCACCATATGACGAGACAACTAAGCATGTAAGAACTTGCAGCACTTATGTCAGAACCATTTTATGCAATTGGGTTTCATCAGGCCAAGATGCCCATGCGGGATTCAATCGCCAAGCTAGGACGCACCCATACTCGTGCATATGCAATTCTCGTGCTGCATATTCTCTCTCAAGTGTATCCAATTTGCTTTGCGCCTCCGCGCGCTTTTGGTCATCTGAATGCTCCTCGACCTTCAACACACAGAGTGGAACTAAGAAACGTCCTCTCCAAATGTCCAATTGACTACTACAGTTATTAGTTCATATAGCTCACCTCCTTTTTGGCGTCCTCAATGGCATTCTTTATTTTTTGTAAGTCCCTGGACAACGCCACACAGGCAAGTTTGGGGGTCAGTAGGGGAATGCAATGAACTCACATGCCGAGAGAAAAGGGGGGTGGCGAGAGAGACAGACAGACACACACACACACACACACACACACACACACACACACACAAAAAAAAAAACAAAAAAAAAAAAAAAAGAGAGAGAGAGAGAGAGAGAGAGAGAGAGAGAGAGAGAGAGAGAGAGAGAGAGAGAGAGAGAGAGACACAGAGAGGGGGGATGCGTAACCGACAGACAATGTGCAACATTCACATTCGAATTAGCAACAAGAGCCCCTGCTGTTCATTCCGAAATGACAATGTCGCACAAAGCTACAACGTTTTGAGCCTTCCACCATATAACGCGGGACTGAGCATGTAAGAACTTGCAGCAGCACATATGGCAGAGCCACATCATGCATTTGGGATTCATCAGGTCAAGGTGCATATGCAGGGTTCAATCGCCAAGCTACGCACGATCGCTTCTGTTCTTTTTTCTGTCGTTTCAGACAATACTCCAAAAGCGCTCGAGCCTCCGCGTTCGCTTCCGTGTTCTCTCGAGTGCGATTGACCTTCAACACACAGAGTAGAACTAAGACACATCCTCTCCAAACGTCCATATGACTACTACGAATATTAGCTTGTAAGCTCACCTCAGCTTGTGCAGCAGAAACGTGCTCTGTCTCTATTTTATTTATACTGGACAGCCCCACAAAGAAACGTTTGGGGCCAGAATGCAATGGACTCATGGGCGGAGAGAGAGAGGGGAGAGGGGGGGGAGAGAGAGAGGGAGAGACAGAGAGGGGGGGGGGGAGAGAGAGAGAGAGAGAGAGAGAGAGAGAGAGAGAGAGAGAGAGAGAGAGAGAGAGAGAGAGAGAGAGGAGAGAGAGAGAGAGAGAGAGAGAGAGAGAGAGAGAGGAGAGAGAGAGGAGAGAGAGAGAGAGAGAGAGAGAGAGAGAGAGAGAGACAGAGAGAGAGAGAGAGGGGGGGGGAGAAGCGTGAGTCCAAAATGACAGTCAGGCACTATCAACAGAGCAAGCGCAACAGGGAACGGTAAGGGTTGTGTAACTGACAGACAATGTGCAACATTCACATTCGAATAAGCAACAAGAGCGTCTGCTGTTCATTCTGTAATGACAATGTTGCACAAAGCTAGAAGGGTTCGGGCCTTCCACCAAATAACGCAGGAACTGAGCATGTAAGAACCTGCAACACTTGTTTCACAAGCTATTTCATGTGAATGGGATTCATCAGGTCAAGAAGCATATGCAGGCTTCAATTGCAAGCTACGGACTCACCAGTACAAGCGCCTACGACATCTTTTGTAAATTTCCGCCAATTCCTTCTCAGCCACTGCTCGTTGCTGAGGGTCATTTTTGGGGTCCTCGACCTTCAACACACAGAGTGGAATTAAGACACGTCCTCTCCAAATGTCCGTATGACTAATACCATTACAAGCTTGTACGCTCACCTTCTTCCTGGCAGCCTCAATGTCCTCTGTAGTTAATATGTTGGTCCTGCTGGACAACCCCACACAGAAAGGTTTCGGGGTCAGCAAGGGAATGCAATGGACTTACAGGCCGAGAAGGGGGGGGGGGAGAGAGAGTGGGCTGTAGAGGTCATATGACATGCAGTGTGTTTTGTAGTTGTCCTGGTTATCGCTGCTGAACGCAAGCTGTATCAAAATGATAACGCTTGCTTTGTTAGATTCCTCGAGTAACTGAGAAGGGATCCTGGTATCCTGAGAAAGGCGTTTTCTGAAGGGATCAGCAAGGGGGCTTGGGGTTTGAGGAAGGCAAGAGGACGGGCATTGCCCGTTTCTGTATTGGCTAGGCCTTGGAGCGCAGGCACCAGGGTGTAGGAATACCAGAGATGGACGCACCTGGGAACTCTGGGACGTCCGGGCTGGCCTGCCTGCGAGGGATGCTGACGCATGCCCTCAGCGGTTGGCTCCAGAAAATCTGTTGATGGCCGAAGTGTGGATGCTGAACGATCCGCTGCACGATCCGGGGATTTGGAAGGGACTGACTGTGGAGGAACCCCAGGGCCTTCTGACTGAGTAAGGGATTGGCCGGGAGCTCCTGCACCATCACATGATTCAGATGGTCAGACACATCACGTCGTCCCGCTGGTCACAAGCAGCCACGGGGTTCTCTGGTGGAAACAGTGGCTCAGAGACTCACGCTCTCTCCCTCCCTCCCCCCCCGCCCCCCCCCCTCTCTCTCTCTCTCTCTCTCTCTCTCTCTCTCTCTCTCTCTCTCTCTCTCTCTCTCTCTCTCTCTCTCTCTCTCTCTCTCTCTCTCTCTCTCTCTCTCCCCCCCCCCTTAAACAGCCCCCTCTCAGACAGAAGACAGACGTCCAAGGAGAGAGGGGGAGGGAGGGGGAAGAAGAGAGAGAGAGAGAGAGAGAGAGAGAGAGAGAGAGAGAGAGAGAGAGAGAGAGAGAGAGAGAGGGGGGGGGGGGGAGAAGGGGGGAGTGATATATAGAGGCAGGTACGAATAAAGACAAGGGATAAAGAGACAGACATACAGAGAGACAGACAAACAGATGGACATACAGACAGACAGGACAGACAGACAGACAGACGGCTAAGAGACTCCTAGATCCGGCAGAAAAATCGCAGGAGCCACGGCCCCTTCTTGATTTACTCTCCTCAACGGTTCTAAAAAAACAAGAGGAGGCCCCGACCATACCTTCGGAGTCTCCCATTGTATGCTGGTGTTTTGAAGACTAAAAACTTGCCGTTAAAATTTGTCGATAAAGGGGGGGGGGGGGGGGCACGCCCCGAGATACCCTCTTTCTGTGATTTTCGAATGCTCTTGCAAGCAATCCAATCCTGTGGCAGACGTAAGAGTCAGTTCTCTGCAAGGTATGCTAGTCCGTATTGTAACTGCGTACCTTCGCGGCCGTGCCCTGGCAAGCGGACAGTGACGGCTTGTATGATACGTCCTAGGGAACCTCTGCCCCTCTGTCCCCATGTCTTAAACAGAAAACAAAAAGGAACCAAGCGATCACTCCTTACCTGTCGGTGGTGCCCTCGCCGCAACCGGCCGCAATCCTCTGAGTCGCTTTTGCAAAAACTCGATAAAGACTTCACTATGGGATTGCCAAGGTAATTTGTTTCTAGAAATCACCGTAAGCAGTTTTGGGCCATGGTAAACTCTCTTCTGGTGCAAGTAGTACTGTGGAAACCGTCACCGTAACACCGAGTCCCACAATCGGGGCCATAAACTGTTCCGGACTTGACGGGACCATAAGCGAAATCCCAGCGCTCCCAGTGGCCATGAAAGCTCCGTCGCGCTCGGTCCCTGCAACAGCCAATCACAGGCCTCCCGTTCAAAGTTTGAACTTCAAACCACTGAAGAGTAGCGATAGGTCGCCTAGCTTATGCCCTTTTGACTAGCTTTACACTAGCAGCCCCAGCGCCACAGCTACAGCTGTAACAACGAGCGATGGAATGATATTCCTCTTGCTCGATGTCAATTGTCTTTTGACTTCCAACATCAGGCCTTTGGCCCAGGTTTAACGGTGCGGTCCCCGTCGTCCCCGCCTATTCGCAAATGCGCCATCGTATGTTATAATACTTTACATACTTCTACAGTTTTTTCTAATTGCGTAGGCTAATTAGCCTCCGCAAATACGCAGTTTACAGTATAATGGCGGTGATTTGTAAGACCCGTATGCGTTGCAAGGGCTTCCTCCTGGGGACGTTGGAAGTCACGGACGCAAGACCAAAGAGCTTTAAACTAAAAGCCTGCTCAAAGGTATGTTCTGCTTTGTTAAAAATGTAGAGAGATGTAGCGTCTGTCTGTGGGTTATTGCAAACCCCACTCGTCTCAGGTCTTCATCCGTTACCGACCGCTTAGATTTCATACACAAAAAGGGGGAAGGGGGGCGGCAACTGTACTTGCACTGTATATTAACGCAGCACAGAGTGGAGTACTCTACCAGTGAAAATTATGGCATAATTGTGGGAAGCGTGCAATTTTTATGTGCCCCCTGGGGATCATTTCTTACTACATTACTTGTAATAGTATTGTGCCTAAGTTGTTGGGGTTCGTTTTCTAGAAGCATGACTACGCAGTTATACTCTGCTCAAATAGCTTATTGTTCGCATGTAAGTTTTTGCGAGTGTTTCAGTGCCAGCTGTCTGTCAACTTGCTGCTGTTCTCCGGAGCAGTAAGGCATCACATGTGCAGGTCGTGAGGAATATTCTCCAATCAGTAACTCTGTACTTGCATGTATACATGTACGTACAGAATGCAGGGGAAGTGGGGTATGGCATGTCTGACTACGAATTGTTAGGCCGCATTGTGACCTTGGAAAGGAAGCTTGGCATGCCTGCAACAATTGCAAGCTGGAAGCCGCTGATGTCAGAAGGTGCTGGCTGTCCAATATGACGAAGCGTTGTCCATCCCATATGAATGCAAAATTTTCATGGAGCGACAACAGTAGAAGGAGGATATGGAGCTTGTCTTGGATGCGGACGGTATCAGCCATGCATGAATTCATGTGTTTGGGTGTGGGGCATGTCGCAGAAGTTCCTCAATCCTTCTCCTACTCTCCCTACTAGTCGTTTGCAGGAAGGAGAGAGATCTCTAGAGAGAGAGAGAGAGAGAGAGAGAGAGAGAGAGAGAGAGAGAGAGAGAGAGAGAGAGAGAGAGAGAGAGAGAGAGAGAGAGAGAGAGAGAGGGAGGGAGAGAGAGAGAGAGAGAGAGAGAGAGAGAGAGAGAGAGAGAGAGAGAGAGAGAGAGAGAGAGAGAGAGAGAGAGAGAGAGCCACGTGCGCACCCATGCGTTCTCACACACGCCGCAACTACCTCTCCCACCCCTTCTCTCTCTCTCTCTCTCTCTCTCTCTCTCTCTCTCTCTCTCTCTCTCTCCTCTCTCTCTCTCTCTCTCTCTCTCTCTCTCTCCCTCTCTCTCCTCCTCCTCTCTCTCTCCTCCTCCTCTCCTCCTCCTCCCTCTCTCTCTCTCTCTCTCTCTCTCTCTCTCTCTCTCTCTCTCTCTCTCTCTCTCTCTCTCTCTCTCTCTCTCTCTCTCTCTCTCCTCCTCTCTCTCCTCTCTCCTCTCTCTCTCTCTCTCTCTCTCTCTCTCTCTCTCTCTCTCTCTCTCTCTCTCTCTCTCTCTCTCTCTCTCTCTCTCTCTCTCTCTCTCTCTCTCTCTCTCTCTCTCTCTCTCTCTCTCTCTCTCTCTCTCTCTCTCTATCTCTCCCCCCCCTCCCCCCTCTCTCCCTCTCCCCCCACGCCTCCCCCCGTATTTCCCTTGGGAGGGGGTGCGCACGAGGTGCTGAAGACTGGTTACATATGCTATATACTGTCTCCCACCAGGTGTAAATTGTCTGTGGGTGGTCCCCCGCGCGCAGTACTTCTCCCCCGTTCTCTCCCCATTTCTTTATCTCCCCTTCTCCTCTCCTTATCTCTGCGTAAGGCTCTCCATCATGCCCATCCAGACGTCAATTCAGGTACTTACCCGGCTCCCGCCTGGGTTCGCATGACAGACAGGAGGAGAGCATACACGGAGGACAGGATGAGGGAGGGAGGAACCTGATATGGTTCCCACACCACAATGTTGATGAGCACCTCGAAGCGCTTCAACTTCCGAACCATCTGTGGGTGTCGTGGTATACCTACGTAGGGACTTGGACCCCCATGGAGAGTCGTTGACCGCTGCGATGCAAGAAGGGATTACTGCCGAAGCATAGCAGATGCTTTATACCCTTTTTTCAAGCATACGCCCCCCTCTCTCTCTACCACTCCCCCCCTCTCTATCCCGCCCCCCCCCCTCCCTCCCCCCTCCTACCTGCTGAGTGCAGGCTTGTGCCGGCTGCGGGCGCGCGCGCGCTCGTGTGTGTGTGTGTGTGTGTGTGTGTGTGTGTGTGTGTGTGTGTGTGTGTGTGTGTGTGTGTGTGTGTGTTTGTGTGTGTGTGTGTGTGTGTGCGTGCGCGCGCGCGCCCCAGCATGTGTGTGTGTGTGTGTGTGTGTGTGTGTGTGTGTGTGTGTGTGTGTGTGTGTGTGTGTGTGTGTGTGTGTGTGTGGTGTGTGTGTGTGTGTGTGTGTGTGTGTGTGTGTGTGTGTGCATGTGTGCTTCGTGCCCGCTCGTCTGAAATACCTGGGGGGGGGGGGTTAACTTTATTTAGTTCTGCCCATCTTCTGCTACTCTCCGCCAGACTATGCATATACGAACACTAGTGTGCACTAGTTGTCTATGGCTTACGTTATTCAGAGTCGTGTTCCCATTGTTTTCTTGCTGTTGTAAGGTACCTGTACAGGTTGCTGCACAAAAGAACTTTCGGTACAATGAAACCATTGACCGGTTGGGATACACAAATCGACCCCAGATTGGTCTCCCTACACTGTCGCAGATGAACAGGGGATTGGGAGGGCCATGACTTTCCCATGTAGCTCCCAAAGTGCATCATCATGGGGCTCCCACGGCCACCCCATAACCATATAATTATTAGTAGCCCATGGGGCCCCCTAACTGTCGCATTTTGGGGTCCCCATGACTCTCCCTAGACGCACCATTTTGGGGTTCAAATGACCCTCCCAGAACAACCATATTTCGGGTAGCCCATGGGGACCCCAAAAGGTCAGCTTCTGGGGCCCCCATGGCCCTCCCTAAGTGCATCAATCTGGGGCGCACATGGCAATCCCAAAAGACTACTGTTCTGGGCTGCCCATGGGCCCACCAAATCTTCAGGAGCTTGGGAAGGCCATGTGGCACGCATCACGGTCCAAAAATTAGCAAGTGTGGGAGCTGTTTGGTGTATCTTTGGGACCTCCGGAGGGACCCCATGGGCGCCCCAATGATACACCAAACGGCTCCCAAACCTGCTACTTTTGGGATCCCAAGTGGTTGTAATTTATAGTATGGGGCCCCCTCAACTTTCTCAAGACCCTCCCAAACATGGCCCAAAAGGGTCCCAAAATCACACGCCCAACGCTCCCAACGCCCAAACACCTCCCAAAGCGGCGGTCCCAAAGCACTCCCAAACCCTCCCAACGGGTCCCAAACCTACGTAGGTATACCTTTTGGGTGCCTTTTGGGGCACCCCTGGCACACCTTACTTTTACTAGTGGTTCCTGCGGATTTCCTTGTCCTGGCCTTTTCGTGTTCCTCAGCATTTGCTGCTTATGCGTTTTGGCCATTTCCATTCCCCATGCATACACTACACATAGCAGCCACATTTTTTTCGCTGTAGAAGCATGTTTGCTGGTCTATCATGTACTACAGGAGGAGTTGGCTTGTGAGTGCTGTATCAGTTCGAGGGTAGTGTCGCTTCAGTGGGCTACTTAGGGAAAGTTTTGCAGTGTTTGAAATGTCATCTGAATTGCCAATCAGTCATTTTATTTCTGTGATTAATACATAATGGTGTTGTCCATGAAATGGCAGTAACTTGGCAATAATCCATGACATGGCAGTGACTGGGCAATAATCACTGACATGGCAGTGACTGGGCAATAATCCATGACATGGCAATAGCGCAAATGTGGGAGGTGAACAGGGTTGTTTATCTCACAGAGCATCTGCAATTGCTCGTCAAAAACCGTGTCAATAGGGAAGGCCGAGGCCAAGTATAAAATAAAACTGGATGTTCGGGGGGAATCCTACGTATAGTGATGGTAACTGGGAGGCGCTTCAGAATGTCAGACACCCATTGCAGCTGCACCACTTTCATGATTTGGGTGGAGCGGTCCTCTTCCTTGGTGCCATGGATCTTTGCAACATGGATCTTTATACTGTGGCTGCGCTTTGGACTTGGGAGGGTGGGTTGCGACTTAGAAGGGTTTGGGGCTGGGGGGGTAGTGCACGTGGAGTTGAAGGTTTGCCACAGTGGCTACACTTGCCGGACACAAATTTGCCTTTAAAGGGCGGGGAGAGGCTAGTCAAAGAACAACATTGACCTGGAAATTGGGCCAAGGATAATAGGCCTAAGAAGGAAGGAAGGAATATCACATCCAGGACCAGCCAATATTGCTGAAGAAAACCTACGCACCCACTTTGTGACTAAAGCACTCGAAGGCTATCTGACTCTTCCAGGTGCTGTGCGACCTTAGTTGGCTAGACGTTGGTCATTACTGTAATGCCGTTGTGCCTGCTGGTCCTGGATGTCAGATTCCTTCCTTCCCTTCCTTCTTCAGCCTTGGTCCCTTTGTAGCCCTGAAACTTCTCAGCTCTCCACCGTCCTGTCTCTGTCCGGAGTCTTTCCGTCCCCTGCACTTATTTGCGCCCACCGGCCTGCATGGCAGGGTGACAGAATTTTTGCGGCAGAAACGTTTTACTACGGCGAGTTGCCAGCATGCATGGTTCCCCCCCCCCCCCCGGGGCCCCCCGGGGAGAGTAGGGCCCACCGCATATGTGATGCCAACATGATTGTGGCGGGGACCAGTGTTGAAATCACACACCCGTCATTTCTCCCCTCAAACGCTATGAGCTGTTAGTACACGTGGATGATCGGCGCTGGGCCCGGGGGCGGCCAGAGCCAGGGCCGGATCCCCAGCCTGCAGGCCTGCGCATGCCAGCACTAGTGGACGTCTTTCCCCATAGGCTTGCATAACTTTTAGACAAAATCTTATAAGCCTGTTTGAAAAAACCATTATGGCATGGTCTGCCGGCCATAAGATCAACAGCTTGGACCATATGGTGCACCACGTGGTGCATATATACTATCGCTATGTCCGTTACTTGGGGGGACGGAGGCTGATATCAATAGTTTGGCTTCTGTGGTTCGTAGGGTGTCTGCGATATCGACATCGAAAAGAATGTTAAAAGGTACAGGATGTTCGCGCGATTACGGCAGTGGGGTTGGCTGACCTCTTTGCCCTCTTTCCCTCATGAAAAAGGGGCCAGCCTGAACAAGAACTGAGATACAACATGTCCTGGTAAAATTTGATCTTTCGAACATGATTATACATGCAAGTGTCATGATCCCCAGGCAACAATCACTAATTTGCTTGAAGCGTCTTATCTAATATGTCGAATGCCGTACACGTTTGTAGTGCCATGTGCAGGATCTCGGGCGCCAATGCTGCTGTACATGTACAGCTGCCAGTGGGAATGGCCATTGGCCCACAGGGAGGGGGGGGGGGGTCAGCAGGAGCTTTAAATGGCGACGGACTCCGAAGCTTCTTTAAGACGGATGTCAAACTCGAGCCTTGCAGCGGCATTTACACACATCTCTAACGGCTTGTCTGTCATGCACACGGGTTTCGAGATCAAGATGAGCTAAAACCTGAACACGTGATTACATGGTACATGTCAACGTACAAGGAGGTCGAAGACGTGCTAAACTGTACTATCTCGACATGTAATACCACGAGGCTAGCCGTGTGTATGAGTTATGAAAAATATACATCAAGCCACATATTATTAAGTTAACGAAACACATGGACTAACCCAACTGGGTACGGATGTACAGTTGTGCCTGGACCCTATTAATTAACTGACAGAGGCTGGCTCACACCACCTCGCGAGTCAGCCACGGGCAACAGCGGCCTCATGAGACCTCTGCGGTGCTTCTGATGGTCTAAATACAGCTTGTCCAAAACATAGAAACCCATACAAGCAATGCAATCAAACAAACACCGGCACCGCTTTGAAACCTCCGGGAGTTGTGGTTACCAGTGTCCAGCAAGCCCTAGAGGGGTTCACCAAGTTTTGTTACACCACGAGGACCCATGCCTTGTCCCGGCATCAAACAGCATTGTTTTGTATACACGCGGCTGTGTCTGATATGGGCATCGAGGTCAGATCAACACGGTCCCATCTGTCCGTTGAGATAATGACTACTGGTACCCCACATGGCAAAAAGTACAGCCTCTGCTGGAGGCTTGGCTGGGCGTCGCGCAAAACAATGACTCGCAGCAAAACAATAACCCGCAGCAAAACAATAACCCGCAGCAAAACAAAGTCCTCTCAAGCACCACCAAACACGCCAGGTATAAACTGTCAGCGATGTCAACAGACATGGCAGTGACGGCACACTCGTTCCTTCTAACGGCATGAATACGCTACAGCCTTACCTCTCTTTTGCGGACCGTGCTATTAAATCTTAGACGGACTTCCGCGGAACTCCTGTCCTCACCGACCAGGGATGAACCCCCCCAATAGCCTTGAATAAAATATGGCGAAAGGGATCATGCATGTGCCAATCTCTGGGACCATGCACTATGCAAACTTAAGTTTAAACTGTAACAAATAAAGTTTAAACTCTATACTATACTTTGGCTGATCAAAAGGGACCATGTGCCATTCCCATATGTGCATGCATGCACAATAGTAGCTGTGTAAAAGTTCCAGCTATGTTGTAGAGCGCGACAGCATTGGGGTGCTGACCCCTCTTGGGCCTGGTGCCAAGTGAGCAAGACCCTCTGGCAAAACTTATCCTAATAATGCGGACTGGATCCCCAGCCTTGTGAGATAGAAATGTGCTCGTCCGCCATGCAACCCTCTTGCGAGACTGGCCTGCAGTCTGTCCCCTTCTGCTATCTTCGTGTCCGCCCCCCCGGGGGGGGGGGGGGGCGGGGGGCTGGAGCTCCTGTCGTTCCCGGGGCTCACCCACCACCCAGCGCGGAGACCTGGCCTCCCCCCCCCCCCCCCCAGTGGCCTGGTCTGCTGGGCACCGCCTTCCCTAGCTACATCGTTCTCAACCTTCCTACTCCCTTTCCATGCAATGTGTGGAGTGTGCCAGAGACATGGGGTGCTGATGTATTGAACGCGCGTGCGTGGCCCCCTCCCCCCCCCTCAAACACACACACACACAACACACACACACACACACACACACACACCACACACACACACACACACACACACACACACGGTAAGAGAGGATTGCCGGGACTGAGAGAGAGAGGATCGGGAAGGGGAGGAGGGCTCTCGTCGGACTGCTGTATAGGCTGACTGGGGGACCTGAGTTCAGAGATTTCTACCCTGAAGTTTGGTACCAATGCGCTCAATGGACTGGGTGGGGTACAGGGGAGGCATTCTTGGATGGGGCCGCTGCAGGGGTGACGGGCATTCTTGGGTGGGGCCGTTACAGGGGTGACGGCATTCTTGGGTGGGGCCGTTGCAGGGGTGACGGGCATTCTTGGATGGGGCCGTTGCAGGGGTGACGGGCGATCATGCTGCACAAGCGGCCCTCGGCCCCTGCGCACCCCGGGGCCTCCCTCAGCAGCAGCCTGGCGGGTCGCAAGCACCGCACTCAATTGGGATAAACAAACGCCTTTGGGAATGTGCATCCATCCCTTTCTGCCTCTGTCTCTGTGGCACGGACTTCATGCGCCGTCGTCGCCTCTCTTTTGCTGTCTGCCGGCCTCCTGCCTTGCCAGATTGCTGTCCTGCCTGCTGCCACAGTGTCTGTCCTTGCCGCTGCCACAATTGTTGTCCTGCCCGCTGCCACAGTGTCTGTCCTGCCCGCGTGCCTTGATGCCTCTGATCTTTTCTGACGGGCCTTGCTGTCACATCTCACACAATTTCAAAAAAATGTTTGGCTGTGAGGTGCCGTCGAGCTGGAGCCGTGTCACTCCTGCGCATCTTACCGTCTTTGGGCCAGAGTGTCTGTTCGATGGCCGACCCACCCTCTTTGTATCTTTGACGCTGGCCGTAACTTTCTACTCGCCTCCTCCTCCACTCCGAATTCCTCCCGCTTCCCTGCTCTATCCCCTGGTCTGCCAGTACGGGTGGTTTCCTCATCTCTTACTGCAGAAACACAAGCTCTGGATTCTCCGGTATGGACTGGGAGGTGTTGGTGTTGTTGTGTGTATATGTTGTCGTCCGTGTGAGCCATGCCAACAGGCCGAGGTCGCTTTTTGTTCCACGAAGTATTTTTGTCAATCATCCTGTTCAGGAACACTGTCCATTATATAGAAAACCACAAGACCGTTTCGCATTAATTTCGTTTTGGCATTTTAAAGTTACCCCGGAATTTGTGAGCTCATTTTTTATTTAAATCGTTTGTTTGAAGTCATATCATTTTATGAACGTCAAGACTGCGGCACACCATTCTTTAAGACATGAGGATAGCGCCTGTGAAAACTGCAATCGAAATATTCGGGGTGACAATAAGATATGAAATCGAAAGGTTTCGCCAAGGAATTCGTCATTATCAGCACCAAAAAAGAGTTTCGCCTCCAATGCAGGTGTGTATGGGTGTGTACAGCTGCATCATGGCGTATGGGTGTGTACAGCTGCATCATGGCCGTACCTGTCGCTGTTCCCGCATCTGGTTCAGCTCCTGCCCAGTGCCGCCACCTGCTCCCGCAGGCGCTCATTTTCTTGCTCCAGTGCTGCCACGCGCATCTGCACCAAGTCAGGGGGCCTTGCTGCAGCGGTTGGCCTGGCTGAATTTGCTGCAGCGGTTGGCCTGGCTGAATTTGCTGCAGGGGTGGCCTGGCTGAATTTGCTGCAGCGGGGGACCTGGCTGAATTTGCTGCAGCGGTTGGCCTGGCTGAATTTGCTGCAGCGGTTGGCCTGGCTGGAATTTGCTGCAGCAGTTGGCCTGGCTGAATTTGCTGCAGCGGTTGGCCCTGGGTGGATTTGCTGCAGCGGTTGGGCCTGGGGTGGGCCTTGCTGCAGCAGTGGGCCCTGGGGTGGGATTTGCTGCAGCAGTTGGCCTGGCTGAATTTGCTGCAGCGGTTGGGCCTGGCTGAATTTGCTGCAGCAG
>MVGU01001614.1:0-10000 GCA_002005505.1 Botryococcus braunii
TCTCTCTCTCTTCTCTCTCTCTCTCTCTCTCTCCTCTCTCTCTCTCTCTCTCTCTCTCTCTCCTCTCTTTCTCTCTCTCTCTCTCTCCTCTCTCTCTCTCTCTCTCTCGCGTGCGCGCGCGCTCGCTCTTCATCTCTGCCTCTACCTTCCCCCCCCTCTCTGGCCCCCCCCCCCCTTTTCTCCGCCAGAGCCCTCTCCCACCATCCCCTCCCCCTCTCTTCCTCCCTTCCCCCCCCCTCTCCCCCTCTACCCTACCTGCCGCCACTCCCCCTTCTCCCTCCCTTGGTCCCCCTTCCATCTTTGCGGCTGCCCACCTGCCCGCCAGTGCACATCTGTGTGTGTGTGTGTGTGGGGGGGGGGGGGGGTTTGGAGGGGTGTGTGTGTGTGAGGGGGGGGGGGTGTCCTGGGGCAATTCATTTGCAAATTTGTGTTGTTGTGTCTGCATTCTACGGGGTGTGTATTTTGTTGATGTTTCAAACAGTCTTCCTCCACAATTACACTTCTTAATGGCCTCAATTTCTAACCCTGTGCGATGAACACAATATTACATTCTTAAGCCGCCAAGTTCCTGCTAGCCACGCTCAAACCAGCCATGGCCATTTATAACTTAGAGACACCACAAATTTTCCTCCGCATACGCCTCGTAGTTCTCTGCAGCCCATGCTGCATTGTGCATATAAATTACCTATCCCGCATGTCAGACTTGCTCATGCAACTGTTTATGACCGCCAACCATGCCCTACAACACACAATGTGGCTAACTATGATTGCCGTCTATAACAAACAAAAGGTATTAATAGGGACAACAAACATGTCCCTACTTTGCCACCCTCCAGATTGAAGATAACATCCATGAGAGCATCCGGAAAAGGACTCTGCACAAACTGCAATCACACATTGAATGTTCATGCTGCCAACATCCTTTCGCACTACTTCCATTAACAATGACTCCCGGCCACCAACTTTACACCCCTTACTCCAGCCACTCTCTCCTTTCCATACACGTGAGCCCACCGTCAACGCCCTCCGCGCGCGCGGAAGGGCGCGGTCTGTGTGCGTGTGGGCGCGCGCCGCGCGCGCGCACACACACGCACACACGCACACACGCACCACACACCACACACACACACACACCACACCACACACACACACACACACACACACACACCACAGACCGCGCGCTCGCACATATGTGCAGGATGCTCAATACTTTCACTTCTCCAATCCTGCAAGGTTTGTGCTATCGGGCTCAAGGCATTGCAAAAGATCAGTTGCCCAGAGTAAAAAACCGTCAGTTGCATGTCCATCATGATGTGCAAGAAACGCTCTATATTAGAGCCCCGGGTTGTGCTTTGATCTTAACTCTTCCTGCACTTGAAACATTCCTTTCAGAGGAATAGGTTGCAGCACCCTTGCAGGGCTTGGTCATGTGCACATTCAATGCCCTCACACCGTTTGTGCCTGGCAGGTGAAACACTGTGCAAGTGCTACGCATCAGACTCTGAGCAGCAAAGCAGTCAGTCACTTTCAATTGCGAAGTTTCTAGACCTTTACATACCTGGAACTTCTGACGCAGATCTGCAATCTCGTCTGCCAAGTCTGCTAAAGCTGTAATCATAACATCTTTTGGTTCTTTAACACCTCGTGTTTGAACCTGCACGTAGCAAAAACTGGCTGCTTCTGCAAGTTCCAACTACGAACCAGCCATCAAGGGTTGCATTTGGGAAAACACCTTGACTAGCATCCGGTATTCCAAAGGGTGCGGTATTCTATATCCCGCAAAAGTAACTTCCTTATCCCTGTGTAGTTGCCTACAAATGGAAACTTCTTAGCTCGGTCGGTCGGTCAACAAGTCTTTTGCTTGCAGGTGTTTCAAAATGAAATTCAGGATTGAGACATACAATCCCCAACCTCTTCATTCACAGTGCATCAAGACAATGGTGCCTGAAATTCCCCTTAACCAGCAAGTAAACTAGCTTACATTCTTATCAAGTTCCCGAGTGTGTGGTCTTCGCGCTGGATGGTAAACGTTGCAGCATTCATTACTTTTGTGTCTTTCTGATAGTCGATCCTGCCAAGCTTTGATAATTAGAAATGTTCTAAGAACTGCTGCTTGCAAAGTCATTGGATATTTGACACAAACATACTTTTTCTCGGTGTCAGGCACAACAAATTTCTCGTATCTGTCAGGTGCATTCATTGACCCCTTGTGCTCTTAGATCGGCGCTGCAAGTCCGATCTGGTCACAAAACCTCGCACACTGATCGGCCGTGACTGCCGGATAAGGACAAGATGCAGCCAAACAGTAGCAAGAAAGACTTTTCCAGACCCTTCAGAAAGAAATCCAATCAAACCGACCGCCTCGTCAAATGAATTACTTTAAATGAATTATTCAAACCGGCAGCTTTGCTCAGTGAAAGCGTCAAATCGTCAGCAACTTCACCTTTATCAGATTGGCAGTTAGACTTGACAAGAGGTTCTTGAACTCGGTTTTTCGTAAAAAATTTCTGCGAGAGGTTTGTGCAGGCCTGTAGACGACAAATAAGCAGACATCGTAGTCCGTACAGCCGGCTTCGACGGTACGGCGGATCATATTGCACATCCGGATCCAGTGTAGGGATCATGCCATCTTTGATTGAAGCACAAACAGTGCATTTGCACGACGTGTGTGTAGAGGAGTATGTTTCCGTCTAATAGGATTTTCAACGTGGGTTCCAATTGGTTTTGTCAGGGCTTATCCCGACTGAGGTTTGAACTCTTCGTCGAGGCTTTGGCGTGAAGAATCCTGGTTGCTTGCAGATCTTGGCTTAGACACTGAGTACTTACATACCGGAAGTATGCCTCCTCGACAATTCATCGGTAGTGGGGCTGGATTTGGTGCGTATTGTCCGCATTCCTGGGCTCCTGGACATTGAAGGCTCCTGTTGAGACTTATTTCTCGTTGTGCAGGAGTTGGAGCTGGATGTGGTTTCGGTATTGGATATGGATTTGGAGGTCTGAACATCCAAGAATGCATTTGCCCTGCCCGAGTCAAAGTAAAAACACTGTGGGAGAGCTGCCAAGGCCTCCTGTCCTTGACTTGCTTATGATTCCGTACTGTCAATAGATTTGGAACATTATTCCTATCAACGGCAAGAAAAGTAACGTAATGAAATTTATCCTCGGAGAATTTGATGTCAATATTTATTTTTGGAAAGTTTTAAGGTTAGTATATTGGAAAGTGCCCAAAACCCTAGATTAACATTGTTAAAATCTAACAATTGCGTTGCTTGTAAAGGTTTCAAAGCAGTTACTGGTTGCTAAAGTATTTTCTTAGCTTTGAAGGCAGATGCTGACAGTTTTCTGTTATTTTTTTCCCAAGGTTAGATTTTGGTCAAATTTTCAGGTTTGCTAAATGCATTGCTAATGACCACCCAGGTATGCACTGTAAATCTATTGCTGACACTATCATACCTGTTGGATTCTATGGTAATTTTTTCCATAAAGATAATTGGCACATGAAGGGTCTTTGCGATGCAGGCGGGCCATCGGAGTAGCAGGTCTTGGGGCAGGTATGGTGGCCTTGCGGGAGGCGTCCTTTCTGCTTTTGATCCTCAACTTTTTCAAGGATGATAGTTAACCTGCAGTCGTGAAACATTTTCTGAAGCAACCCATAATGGAATGGGTGTTTGGGACGAGCATGAACACGAAAGATGGGGCCGAAACTCTAAAGTCATGCAGACATACGTGGTCATTTGTTCAACTTGCAGATTTTTACCTTAGAAAGGAAAGCTGCACAATGTACAATTGGAGCACGCTAGTGGAGTGGTGGGGGAGAGGGGGGGGAGGGGGTTGGAGCACACAAGTTGAGGGGTGCGGGAGTGAGAGGGGGGGATGGGGGGGGTGGGGAGGGAGAGAGAGAGAGAGAGGGAGGAGAGAGAGAGAGAGAGAGGAGAGAGAGAGAGAGAGAGAGAGAGAGAGAGAGAGAGAGAGAGAGAGAGAGAGAGAGAGAGAGGGGGGGGGGGGGAGGAGAGAGAGAGAGAGGAGAGAGAGAGAGAGAGAGAGAGAGAGAGAGAGAGAGGAGAGAGAGAGAGAGAGAGAGAGAGAGAGAGAGAGAGAGGAGGGGGGGGGGGGGGGGGGGGGGAGGGAGGGAGGGAGGGAGGGAGGGAGGGAGGGAGAAAGGGAGGGATGGAGGTGGGGGGGAGAGGGGGGGAGGGAGGGAGGGAGAGAGAGAGCGAGCGAGCTAGCGCATCCCGGGGGGGGGGGGGGGAGGGGGAAGGGGGGAGGGAGAGGGAGGGAAGGGGGAGACAGAGCTGGGGAAGGAGGGAGAGACAGAGGGGGGAGCGAGGGAAAGAGAGAGGAGGGGGGGGGGTGAAGAAGGGGGAAGAGGAATGTGGGGGACCTTCCTCACGCCTAGGAACAAGGCTTTTCGGACATCAAGTGGATGCACGAGCTGTTGGTGTTGCCTTCAAATTTGGTCATGCTATCCCCGTGTGTCAATGCAGGAGGCGGTTGCGGAGTGGGTATTGGCCTCGGCTGGGGAGTTGGTATTGGGATTGGAGCTCATTATCTTAAAGTGGATCCGCACTTCAAATCTAAGAAGCCAAATTTGCTGCAGTTCCTGTCCCAGCAAATCTTGAATCTGTTGGGACAGAAGAAAGAGGCCGCAGAGCCACAGCGATAGCATAAGCTCACCGGTATTCCTACACCATTAAGTGTTACACTGAACTGATACACATGTCCAATGCTTGAATTGAAGCCCAAGCAATTATACTCTTTAGCTACACAGCATGGTTGGTTATTGCAGGACAACCGATTGCGACAATTCGGTTGAGACAAATCTTACCAGGCCATAATGGCCTGCAGATTTCCTGTTGCATGCCAAGATGGAAATATAAGGCACTTGTTGTGTTGTTGTAAAGGAAGCAAGTCAATGCAATCTGTCATAATATAGGATGGGAACTCAGGATGGTTCTCGTGGGTTGATATTGGTGCGTTTCACAAAGTTTTGCTACTGCATGACGGATTATGCTATGTGATTGCACAACTGTGGCAGGGGAGCTGTGGCAGCTCAGAGATATTGTTGAGTTCAGCGTACTTGATCATGTGTATGAAGAGTTAGCGGGCTCGAGGGGTTGACACAAGGGACAACCCTCAGGGTAGTGCGAACTGAAGAACCTCCCAAAGCCCATTTTGCAAGTTGCAAGGCTCCAAGTAGCCAGTCAGGCCATTGAAGGATGCAAATAGCATACCGAGGTGTCTGGCGAGTTTGTCTCGATAGGTTTGATTCTTGGGAAGGCATTACCAATACCTTGTTACCAATCTTCTGAGTTTATTGTTTTGTTTTGTTTCTTTTCCCTTCCCCCCCCCCCCCCTTTAATGTGTGTGTGTGTGTGTGTGTGTGTGTGTGTGTGTGTGTGTGTGTGTGTGTGTGTGTGTGTGTGTGTGTGTGTGTGTGTGTGTGTGTGTGTGCGTGCGTGTGTGTGTGTTTGTTTTCTTTGCCAAGCTTGCCAGCTGCAGATACAAAATTTACAACAAAGCCCCATACCCACCACGACATTGATAATTCCAGAAACAGTTGATAACGATATGTCAAAAGTTCAACAATAATGTCATTGAAATGCAAAAAGCCTTAGAAAAATGCGTCATTGCCGAATACGGGCACCTGTGTAAGCTGCCAAGCAATGGCCGAAGCATTTGTAAATCTCACCCTTCTAATGGTAAAGTATCTATATTATATTTGCTAGACAAAATCGACTCCTGCTTCACTAGAGTAGTTGCCAACCGTCCCGTTAATGCAGTTGCATAACAAACTGTGATAGGGTGTGGGTCGGACAAGCTTGACTTGTTCAAAGGGGGTCAGACCCATCTGCGCATTGACTTTAAGAAGTGTTAAGGTGGATAGAGTATTTGGAAGTCACCTCAGTCAGGGGTAGGATGCTTGGATTAATGATCGCCATATGGCAACTTTCAAAGGTAAGACAAAAATCTCATCTGAGAATGCCATGCTGATGTCATCTTCAATGCATCATGCACATGGTACATTGTATACCATTCTACTTGTGCACTGTTCTTGCACATGCACATTGCTTTGATATTTAGCATATTGTTCTGTAGTACGAACCAGTGCGTTAAAGCACAGTTAATCGTACTGGAGCCGTACTTGAGTACTGGAAATAGAACGTTTGGGGCGGGCTCCTTAGGCCCCACCTATACATAAGTATCGATATATCTACAAGACACGTGTTTGGTTCATGCAGGGAATCCAGAATACCCCCGGAAATCTCAAACCACATATTCCTATATTAGGCGCCCTTTTCCTTATTTAAGTTCACACCCCCTCGCTGGCCGGGGGCGGTAGGGATGTACAAAAATGATCGATGATATATGTCAATACATGATTGCCCCAGCCATGGTAACAACCAATATCATTCCCACACAGAGACCAGAACTCTATTGTGAAGACGAAGTGCTCCATTATATCATGCACATGAAGAATGTTTGTCTCCCTCTGGAATGAATTTTCCGTGTCTTCAGGGTTACGGGTTCACCTTTCATCGTAGTCGTATGTGTTGACATCTGGTCGGTTTTTTGGAACTGCCCGTGGGTGGCCACCTGGTTTTTTGGAACTGCCCGTAGGTGGCCACCCGGTTTTTTGGAACTGCCCGTGGGTGGAACTGCCCCATGGGGCCCTGCAGAGCTTCCATTTCCTAAAGATGGAGTCAGGTTGTGGCTGGCCATGGTGTACATACATTTACATTGAACAAAACTAGCAAATGATTATGCAGAAATTAGTGTGAGAAATCCTATTTTGAGACAGTTAAAAAACCCCCCGGACCTGGAGTGCCATCCCAGCCCAGCACATAATTCATAAGTCCCTTTAAACCTGCCAGCTCCATACATTTAATCACGAAGGAATCCCTTTTAAATCTTTTGGCACGAATTCGAAAATAGGTAACGAATCGGCGTGCTCTGTGGATACTGATGAGGCAAGCAGAGTCCCGAGCAGCAGTGCTGGAGCAATCCCAATGCCAGCTGAGAACCATTGGTGACTGGCAAAAATACAAAGGAATGGGCTGCGCGGAATGCGCGCACATTTGTACCCAGGCACCGAGGCAATTGTGTCATGCATGGACGGCAACCTCACGCCGTATGCCTATCCCGCAGCCACACGCCACACGAACACTCAGAAGGGCGTCAGCCATGTGTTTAACCTCCGTGCATATGCAGACGGCACACGGCAGTCAAATGCGTCTAAAATCAAGGCAAAAACAGTGGATTTAAATTTAAATATTTAAATTTAAGCATTTCAAGCACATGCTAGTTTTTACTCTTACAAAATAGTTCATTTTGTGACAAGGTCAGACTGGTCATACGTTGAGGGCAACCTCGACAAGCTTCTGCTGCCTCGTGCCTACTACTGTTAAGATAAGTCAAGGGTTAGTGTTGTGTTAACTAATGAGCCGTAAGGTACGTGTGTACGTTTGGATACGTCCTAAAGGCTCATGTTTACAAATACAGTTTTAGCGTCACATGATATGAACATAGACAACCTGTGAAGTACAGGGCACAAGGAAACGCCTGCTTAATTACGCGTTTAAGCGTTCAATTAAGCTTATAAGCGTTTAAGGGGCAGTGATGGTGTACTGGGACAGTCATTTAGGGACCTACACGTCAGTACAAGGCTTGGACAGTTGCAAGTGAGCATCAAGTTAGAGAATCCATCGAATGTGTACGTTAGCCAGGTGTTAAGATCATTTAGGAATTAAGATGTGAGACTGATTACCACATCAGGTGTGGTGCTGCATAGTCACTTTATGTGACTATGAATTACGGTTGGGAGCGGCACGTGAGCAGTGTACCGTTACTGATGGTTACGATCGAGCCACATAGGAGGCAAGATCGTGGTCGAGCTTGGCAGATTTCAGAGGTGGAAATAATCATCTTGGGGCTCCAAGCTCGTGTATATTCAACCAATGTTCTTTGAGTATGTGAGGCATGCACTGTGGAGTAAGAACATTGGTAAGCCCACGATCTCCGGGATGTAACGGTTGCAGCGCTTTGGTTGCGATCAGTGGGTTTGTAAGCTTTCAATGTCATTTGGACATGCTAGCTGAATGTTAACAGAAGAACTGCTTGAACAGGCGAGAGACTTGACTAGTATGACTGTTTGTAAACAGTGATCGCGGCTGTCACAATAAGGGTGTGTGTACGGAAGAGTAGCGGTGAGTACATTCGCTCACAATGTGTTCAAGCATACTTCTGGATGGTGGTGTTTGGTATAGATTACGGACGGATACTTAGGATGCAGGGGATGTGGTAGTGTGGGTACGTGATAAAACACCTGTTTGTGCTGTAGTGGGCTAAGGGGGCCTATGGAGTACAGCAGGTGTGTGCCCTTGCATAAGTATCCGTACAGTCCTGTATTTGCGTTGAGCATTGATTAGAAATATCGAATGAAGTTGACGAACACTCATAATGGAACGATCTTGGTATGCAGGAAGCTCTAATTGTGAAGTGCGTTACACAATAAGATCTTGTATGAAGAAGTGAGTGTTCTGGTCAACAGGTGAATACTTCTAATCCATGTAACAGACTTCAGAGCTGGAAATAATCATCTTGGGGCTCCAAGCTTGTGTACATTCAACCAATGTTCTTTGAGTATGTGAAGCATTCACTGTGGAGCAAGAACATTAATGGCGAGAGATTTGCTTCTATGACTGTTTGTAAACAGTCAAAACACAATATTGGCAAGAGATTTGCTTCTATGACTGTTTGTAAACAGTGATCGCTGCTGTCCCACTAATGGTGTGTGTACGGAAGAGTAGCAGGGACGTTGTGGTGTGCGTACGTGATAAAACACCTGTTTGTGCTGCAGTGGGCTAAGGGTGCCTATGGAATACGGCAGGAAAGTCTAATTGTGAAGTGCGTTACACGAAACGATCTTGTATAAAGAAGTGAGTGTTCTGGTCAACATGGTACGTCTCGGTGCGCATACGGATACCCCTCTCTCCATCAACTTATACAACAGTTAGCCAAAGAATATCCGTGAGGGAAAATAAGTCCACAAAGAAAGTCGCAACACACACACACACACACACACACACACACACACACACACACACACACACACACACACACACACACACACACACACACACACACACACACACACACACACACACACACGCGCGCGCGCGCGCGCGCACGCACGCGCAACACAGCCAGGGATGCAGCCTGGGACGGCAAAGAGGGCAAGAAGTGAGAGAGTCTTCCAGCAACCTTTCCTTACCCGATGTTAACCTCTCACAAATGCACTTGCTGTCATAAGAAATGACAGGAGACCGGCGAAGGGGCACGCATGCTCAGGAGCTTCCATCAGTCTTTACTTCCAACAGTCCCTTAGACATGGATGCAGTCTTTATCTGTGATCCGTTTAAAAGGTTACTTCAACACACAGCTGCAGCACCGGTTGTACACATGTGATATAACTCTCTTTCTTGCACACGGAGACATATATGCACCGTCAGTAGCTGATACTCTTGGATCACATTACAGTCCTAACAATACTAGAGCACTGCTACCTTTTGGTCTCCCCCACTGTATCGTTACCACTATTGTAGCATTTCCTAGGGTATAATGCTCTAGTATATACTATATATGGTCCTTGGCATTCCTCTGTGACTTGCCATGTGATCAAGATTCGCAGTACAACCTCGCTCAGGTAGTTCGCTCGGTTGCCCGACTACACGTCTGTGGCAGTACGTTGTACATTCAACTCTGGATGGGTTTTAGAGGGAGTCTGCGACTCAATCATGTAACACTCTTTCCGTGCACACCACAAATTGTCTGATTCCTAAACCTCTTCCGCTAAGTTATCCTACAACTATTAATGACAAAGACTGTATCTTGACAATCAAAGCAGTCTTCCTGCAATGCAATTTTCATCAATGGTTTAAAACAACTAAACCACTCAGAATATTTGGCATGACCAACAGCAATCGCGAGATTGCGATGGCAG
>MVGU01001614.1:15000-20000 GCA_002005505.1 Botryococcus braunii
ACAGGGGTAAAAAACACAACCAAAAAGAAGTAGAGGTAGGACATCAGAGGGGGAGATGGGACGAAAATGGGCAAAAGGGTAAAGAACAGCCACAAAACGAGTCTTCCAGAGGCGGGCGCAAAACAGGATGGACAAAAAGAATACTGCCCCGGCCAGGGCCATATATCTAGACGTTTGTAAGGAAAGTGAGAATGAGAATACCTGTAACCCCATCCCTTCCCCCAGTTGGTCGTGGAGCCGAGCAAGCGTGCCTGGCCGGGGCGATAGCGTTGATAGGGGGCAGGGATTTTGGGATTTGAGCCAGCGAGGGGTTCCTGTATCTTTCAAAAAACCTGTAGGCAGAAAAGTCCTTAGTAAGAAGAAACAGCCTAGAGAAAACGAGTGGACGTGTGGGGCTGCGCTCAAAGCTTTAAGGTACCTGTACAGTTTGTGCTGACCAGAAAAACGGCCGACGGAAAAACGGTTGAAGGATAGATTGGAAGCGGTGACAGCAGCACGTAAAGTTTGAAGGGTGGCACCTAAAGGTCGTAAAAACCTGAAAATAAATATTGCCTGGAAAAGTCGCCGGCTTGGCAACTACCCTACGGCACTAATCCGACCACTGATTGCCACGCATTAGGGCCCGGTAGGCCCTACCCAGTGGGTAGTAGACTACTAGTAGTACTACTAGTACCCACAGCCACCGACGCGGACTCTGGCAGACTCTGGCAGCGTCTGGAGTCACTCTGCCGTCCTTGGTCAAAAAACGTCTTCCAACATTGTGCCGAGGAACCTCCAGCTAGATCTTCGCAGCTCGCGAGCACTTAAGGGCTCTTTTGGGTGAGTCTTAACCCGCCTCGTATGGAGAGAGCAGCCAAAACAACTTCATTGCTTTCCGCAGCTTTCCGTTCGCAGGGAGTTCAACATTCTGCACTGGCTTGCGAACCTTCTAGGTGTGCTTTGATCTCTTTTACAGGGTGAACAGTGTAGTTAAGCTGCATGTGTATTGGCTTTGTTTATCAGATATCTGTTCTTCCTGCTCTGCTGTCTGGTTGGTACGGGGAAACGACGCAGTTGACGAGTTGGCGTCCCTCGTGCAGGCAACATCGTAGAGAAGGTTGTATTAGGGAATTTTCGTTGTCGGATGCTGCAAAGGAGGTCCAGCAGATTCTGGGACGCAGAGACCGCGGTCCAGGCGAAAAGACTCCCATGTTTGGTTGTTCCCCCCCTCTAAGAGCCCAAGCGCCTGCGCCATCGATATCTCGTCAGCCAACACGGCCTGTAATTTCAAGAACCCCTAGCTCTGCTGGTTTCGACTAGCTCAGCTGCCTTTCCCCCGGGGGTTTCTGTCTTGAGGAGGAGTGGCGGTTTTGGGTGGGGAAAAGGTCTGACGTGTTTATCTTGTGTAATTCATGTGTTCCATGTACGCACGCTACCAGAAAGCCAGAATGGAACAAGGCTGCGTGACGGTGTGTCCTTGTAGGTTGGCACAAGTTCTGTATGAGACCCATTGGCCCTGTACCACATATCATTGTGTATGCTTGATTCAGGTGTTAAGTTAAAATTCACTATCATGTGAAGTATGCTGGTAAGGAGCAGGGTGAAGACGTGTGTAGTTGTGCTCTACGAAGGGGTTTGTTGTACTGTCCCATGCCTTAGCTGGCACATTGCAAGCTTTTGGCATCAACTTTCAACACCTGCCAATATAGATGCTGCTTCCCTCTTTCCAGTAATGTTCTGGTTCTGTTGGAAGCCATTTACACCTGTGACAGATGCTGTTGCTATGACAGCAGGTCCACGAACAAAAACGTGTTGGGGGTTGTAGCTGTAAGTAACCTTTGATCGTACCGCTTTCTTAACAATCTAATTTTAGTCTAAATTGTACTGTATTTTCATTCTAACTCTCTAACATTTTCTTGATTGCTGAGATTTGCTGTATGGACTAAAAAGTTTGAAGGTCCAAAGTCAATGGTTCAAGGTCTCATGCATATTTATGTGCGTTTGCACAGTCCTTGTTTCGTAATCTCGAGGCTTTATATGCAATGGTACATGTGCCACACTCTACTAACACATTGTCAGATAGCTGTTGCCTTATGCAAGGGTAGGTGCTGCATTCGTTAGCAGTGTTGCTGGTACGCTCATCCTGATAGGCATTTTGCAAGAAATGAAGTCGTACCAGAAAGACATGGCCTTATAACCTGTTTCTCCATGCACCACAGCTTGTGGATGCAGCTTGTGGTGCTGTGGCGTGTCGCATCAAATGCATGGCGGCCTCGGATATTGCATTTCTTTACCAATGAAATCTCCAATTTTGGTCAGGGATCACATTGAAGTTACTTGTAACGAGGGTTGATGCTGCTTGCTCCATTTGTTTCTTGTAGTTTTAGTCGATAAAGGACGTGAAGGTTACTTTCACATTCTGATGCAGGCTTTGCATGACGAGATCCTTGTCATGTTCATATCTTCACCCATTCATAGCGATGTGTCTAGAACATGTATTGGTCCGCCACATTCCGAGAAGTTGCATCAAGGCTTACTGGATGCAAGTACCACCGGTGAAGATGAATTACCCGTAAATTTCTTCATATGACACAGCCTGCAAAAATTGCTTTCATTCTATGTCACCTACCGTGTGACCTCTAGCTTTGCAAAGATAACTGAAGGGGAGGATTCTGTTTGAAATGCGAAATGCAGTTTGGAAGTACAAGACTGTTGATCTTGGTAAGATGCACCACCATCGTGGTGTTTTACCACAAGTGTTCCCTAGTAGAAAGACTTCCCTATGGGGAAAACCTTCAACTTCCATATTTTCTTAAGGGCATTTGCCGTTGCATTACATTCTGAATGCTCTGCTGAGAAATAGGTCATTATGGCACGGTACGCTGACGTATGTAGGTTAGCAATATTGTGCACCGACTGAGAGTCGTATGATCTTGTACATGCTGGGGACTTGTGCTTTGAAGGCGCATGTAAACTCAGGAACCCGTCCAAGTACTTTGGAGTATGTGTGCCCCATATCCGCTGTGGCAGAAATGTCATGTTACATGACCAATAGAGAAGCTGAAAACAAACACACAGACACACACACACACACACACACACACACACACACACACACACACACACACACACACACACACACACACACACACACACACACCCACACACACACACACACACACAGACAGACACGCACACACAGGAGATCTCCCTCCCTCCCCCTCTCTCTCTCCCTCCCTCTCTCTCTCTCTCTCTCTCTCTCTCTCTCTCTCTCTCTCTCTCTCTCTCCTCTCTCTCTCTCTCTCTCTCTCTCTCTCTCTCTCTCTCTCTCTCTCCCTCTCTCCCCCTCCCATGCCCACTTACATGCATAAACACGCAACACATGAAAGCAAGGTCATGAACATACACGGAGTGGAACCAAGTTAGAGCAGCCCGCAATCAGAAAAACAAAGGCCAGGAAAGGGCATTCCATGAGCGGAGAGGACGACATGCGTACAAACAGCCACGAAAGACACCCACCCTGGCCAGGGGCCTCCTAATAGTGACAATGAGGCTCCGTTCTGAGATGCACTGTATAAATCATGACCCCTCTTCCGGTGGTTGTTCAAATGCAGTAGTAGCAAGGCTGGAGAGCTTGTTGTGGGAAGGAAGGAGAGGAAGCATTTGTATGTACGGAACATTTGTATGTATAACAATCACGGGCTCCAAGACTGGGTTAGATTTCCCTTGTACACATGTCGTCTCGGCTGAAAAGACGCCGTGGTAACCTGATATACAAAACTTACTGCCCTGCAACTCTTATGCTGGCAAGCGGTAGTATGCGACATACCTCAGCGCCATCCAGAGTGGCTGCACGCTAACTTTCATGTAGGCGCACTGGGTCACCATTGAGTGGGCACATAGTCTCTTCAAGTTTTTAGGGGCCCCCGGTACTGTTCCTAGTGGGGGGTCAGTTAAACAAGTAAATATGATTTCAGCACCGAGGTCCATTGTCAATGAACATTGCCCCTCAGTGTTTAACGTGTGCATCCTCTTCCCTGAAACATGAGTATGCATTAGTAAGTACGACCCCCCTTTGCGTGAGCCTTTCTGCTCCTCAATCACGAAGCAATCCTCAGTCCAAAATGGTTGAGACATAATCATTCACTAAATTCTGCAGGCCAGGGAATCAGTTATAACAGAAAGATCATGTGTTTGATATGACTACCTGTACACACAGCATTATAGTAAATGTTGGTGAGACTCCGTATAAACAGCATTATAGCAAAAAGTGTGATGTTTAGATGCACGATATCTCAAGGTGCTTATGAAGAATCTGAGCTACATTGATGAATGTTAAAGGGCTTGCCCATAACATGTTTACACACATGATTCACATCATGATGACGCTTCATCTGGCCAACCCACAACATACTGGACATGATTCAGAAGCAACTGCTATTGCAACTTCGCCCTCAACACACACACACACACACACACCACACACACACACACACACACACACACACACACACACACACACACACACACACACACACACACACACACACACACGCGAGAGAAAAACAGAAACTACGAAGGATTCACCACAGCACTCGACCAACTTCCTGACATGCAATCAAAAGCATCACGACCCTCATTAACTGCACATCGCTGACTTAACTGCCACCGATGTATAGTGCATACCCACCAAGCTTCATGCTGCACTGCACTCAATCTCTTAATCTCTCCCAACCCCCTCTGACTACAATTAAAAGGCTTCAACTGAGTGCACCGTGAAGCTCACAGCGAAGCAATTTACAAAATCCCATTCAAGCACACAAAGCGCCTAAAGAACTTGATGCCTGAACTCATCTCCTGTTCAGGCCCTCAGTCACTGCTGCAGTTGAACTGCTGCTTAAAACACATAAAGCCAACTAAACAGCACTCAAACATACCGCTTGGAACTGCGCTTACCAGCCTCGAACTGCAGAACCTTTGAACACCAAACACGCAGAGTGTCTTTAGTACGAGGGCGAACA
>MVGU01001614.1:25000-40000 GCA_002005505.1 Botryococcus braunii
GGATGTTTGACCAGCCATAGAAAGCTCTCATGCACACATGTCGTAATCCTTCCAGCACAGGCAACGCCTTTCACGTTCCAAAAACACAAAGACAAGGAAATCTTCTGTCTCATATGTCCACCAGGTGATAATGGCTGTCTTGCAGTTTAAACAAGGACCCCAGCATGGTAGCATCCCTTAGCAGTAAGGGAATGAAGATTGCAGGGAGCTGACAGAAGTAATCCCCCATCTAATTTGATGGTTTTTACCTAATCCAAAGCTCTTGGCAGCCTGGGGATTGAAGCACACAAGCAGGACTGGTTGCTGACAGTGCTACGATAACTCCAGGGTCAAACAAAACATTAAACAAGCATCTCTCAGCTACTGAGGAATGTCCAACAAATGGGCCTCTCAACCAGGACCAGGTCAGCACAGCAACATGATGATGACTGCCGCAGCAGACGGTGGCAACAAGAAGCACAACACATAGCCCCATAAGACAGAAGATGAGGGACTTACCTGGACTCCAGACATTGGACGAGAGCCATGTGTAAGAGACCCAAAGGTGCCCCCAGAATTTGAAATTCTGCCTTGTGATGGAATGTTCAGGGCAGTTCTCAAAGGCGGATGCCCTGTTTGCTGCCCAGGTGGACTGAACACACTTCCATCCGAGCCCACAAAAACCATCTGATTTGAACAATACGCCTGCACGGTGATGGTGCATTTGGGCTTAAGCGTGCATTACACATGGGACCTCTGATGGGCATGACAGATTCTGCTTAAGACCATATGTCAGTGATTTACCAGTGAATCATGTAGACCCAAGATGAAAGCTGTTTTGCATCATTGCCCATGAACTTCTCACAGATATGAACTTCGATCTGATCACATGCGTGCATTACACATGGGACCTCTGATGGGCATGACAGATTCTGCTAAAGACCATATGTCAGTGATTTACCAGTGAATCATGTAGACCCAAGATGAAAGCTGTTTTTCATCATTGCCCATGAATTTCTCACAGATATGAAATTCGATCTGATCACATGGCCTTTGCGGTCCCTGGCATGTTTTCCACATTGGCTAGTTTAAATGGGTTGTGTTGGGAGCCTTTTTCCAATTTTCAGAAACACAAAAAGGCTTCAATACCTGAAGGCTTCTCCCAGGAGACAAAGCTGAAACCTGTGCAGGTTGAATGGAATAGTGAGATGCTGCCATGGCCCTCTCCAGCCGGAACTCTGGCCGAGAAGCATTGCTCGCCTTTTGGATAGCATTATCCCGGTCCGATTTGCTGGCCTCCGGGTCTGGCGGCGGTATGAATTCTCCATCAAACTTTTCACCAGTGATGAAAGGATGCTTTAGAGCCTGACTGGGGGTCCACCGTTCTCTCGGGTCCAGCTTCTGTAAATGCATCGCGATGTCTGGTGAGCAAACTATTGTTCTTTGTGACTTGCAGAACCCCACAGCTGAGGCTAAATCTATCTGACACACACACACACACACACACACACACACACACACACACACACACACACACACACACACACACACACACACACACAGACACAGACACACACACACACAGGCACGCGCACGCACGGTCTCCCTCCCTCCCTCTCTGTCTGTCTGTGTGTGTGTGTGCGTGCGTGTGTGTGTGTGTGTGTGTGTGTGTGTGTGTGTGTGTGTGTGTGTGTGGGTGTGGGTGTGTGCGTGTGCATGCGTGCACGTGCGTGCGAGCATGTGTGTGTGTGTGTGTGTGTGTGTGTGTGTGTGTGTGTGTGTGTGTGTGTGTGTGTGTGTGTGCGTGCGTGTGCGCATGCGCGCGCTCTCAGGGGGATGAGGGTTTACAACAGGCGCTCACCAGGCATCCACACAGAAAGTTCGCAAAGCTGGCCCGCTCTTGAAGCTCAGCATCATCTCCGGCATCCTCTCTACGATAATCATGTATGATATAATGAAGATTTGAAGTTCTCCAGTACCGCTTCCCTGTGCAATGTTGAATGTCATCAGTTATATGGCTGTAAACGACTTTTCACTCCAACCACCACAGCACAAGTCACAATAGCTCTGCGATATCGAAATCATTAGACAAAGAACCAAATCGATGAGAATCTTGACATCTTTTGTAACTGCTCTGATGTGCATAAGGGCAGGACAAGATGCTGTCCTCGATGCTGTCATCGATTTGGTTCGATGAGAACCTTGACATCTTTTGCAACTGCTCTGATGTGCATAAGGGCAGGACAGCATCTTGAATCAGAAGAAACAATCTAAGACATATTGTATCAACACTTGCTTTGTATCCTCAGAAGCCCAATAAGCACAGGACCCTTTACTGCTGAGAACAAACATTGCTGTTCATGCACCTTCACAACCAACATAAAAAAAAAATTAAGTACCAACACCAGCCTCAGACCATGATCAACAGGAACTGAACCCCCCATGCCCAAAGCATTGACTCATTGAAGGTCGTAATAGCATATCTATCGACACATACCTATCTCAACTGTTGTGCCAGTGGCCTCTTCAAAGTCCTCCTTGGTCCGCAAGGTCCATTTGCATCCATTCTTAACATCCTGCTTAAAAAATTTGTGTGTGCATTTTCCAAGTTCAAGAAGATAGCGGGGAGGTGGGCCGAACATCTCCATGATACGACTAAGCAGATCATACTCGCAAGCCCCAGGAAACAGCGGCAAGCCATAGAAAAGCTCTACTGCCATGCATCCAAATGACCACATATCCGCAGCAGCATTGTAAGGTGCTCCAAGGACAACCTGCATGGCCCAACGAATAGTGACTGACATTTAGCGATGTGTTTCTGATTTCAAGTTGCAAAACATAGTCGGCTACATGACAGAGCTCTGGAAATGCCTCCTGCCCTTTGGGACGAGGGACATTAGCTTGGTCACATACCAGACTCCCCATGTACATCCACAATCCATGAAATTTACAAAATTGATGAAAGACGTAAGTAGCAATTAGGCACCAACTACAGATGAGTGTCCTGCTGGGTTCAGACTTTAAAAATCGACAAGAGCGATCTCAAGACCATGCACTTACCTCTGGGGAGCGGTAGAAGCGGCTTTGAATATACTGGTAAGTCGTCTTCGTTTCCACACAAGCGGATCCAAAGTCAATGACCTTGATACTAGGGGATTCCAATGTGTCAGCATTGAGAAGCACATTCTCCGGCTTCAGGTCGCAGTGGATAATGCAGAGCACTTTCAGGATGTGCATGGCTTCTAGAATCTGTCGAAGCAGAGAATGCAACTAAAATTGACGTTGCAAGAACAAAACTATATTATATGTACGTCTGCTCCAATAATTTTTACATGACTAGAAGTGTCTCTCTCCTCAAAAAAAAAAATAAAAATAAAAAGAAAGAGAGAGAGAGAGAGAGAGAGAGAGAGAGAGAGAGAGAGAGAGAGAGAGAGAGAGAGAGAGAGAGAGAGAGAGAGAGAGAGGGGGAGAGAGAGAGAAAGGGGGAAAAAACTACCGCATTCATGCTGTCAATGATATAAACCGATATTAGTACTTTGAAAAGCACTGATAGATTTAACCCTGCTTGCGGTATGATGATGTCGACAGTATCATCAAAACGATGATCATGATGAGGATGCTTGCACCAACGCTCAAAGCTGACAAGCGTACTGGGGCACGCCCATCAACAAGTTATTGGCTTGCCAGTACTGCACATAGTTCTGGGGGCTTCTCCATAGTTAAGGCCCCCCCAGCCCCCCTTCCTTCCCCCCCCTCCCTCCCTGCCTCGCTCCCTCCCTCTCCCCCCCCCCCCCTTCCCTCCCTCCCTCCCTCCCTCCCTCCCCCCCCCTTTCTCTCTCTCTCTCTCTCTCTCTCTCTCTCTCTCTCTCTCTCTCTCTCTCTCTCTCTCTCTCTCTCTCTCTCTCTCTCTCTCTCTCTCTCTCTCTCTCTCTCTCTCTCCCCCTTTCTCAACGATGATCATGATGAGGATGCTTGCACTAACGCTCAAAGCTGACAAGCATACTGTGGGACTCCCATCAACAAGTTATTGGCTTGCCATTACTGCCACATAGTTGTGGGGCTTCTCCAAAGGAAAGGCCCCCCCAGCCCCCCTTCCTCCCCCCCCCTCTCCCCCCACCTCTCCACCTCTCCACCTCTCCCCTCTCCCTCTCTCTCTCCCTCCCTCCCTCCCTCCCCCCCCCCCCCCTCTCTCTCTCTCTCTCTCTCTCTCTCTCTCTCTCTCTCTCTCTCTCTCTCTCTCTCTCTCTCTCTCTCTCTCTCTCTCTCTCTCTCTCTCTCTCCTGTGAGTTGACTGTTGGGCGCTTTCAACCGCCCCGCCCCCTCCCTCTTCCTTCAGAGGTGGCAGTTCGGAAAGGCAGGCCAGGAGGAGGGAGGGATAAGTGGAAGAGGATGACGTGACCGGGTAACATCAGCTCAAAGACCTCCAAAGAACTCAAACTTTCTGAAGGCTGGAACATTTTAGTCATGTCTTTTTATGTGCTGCCGTCTGCAACAGCTACTTAGAACAAGCACAGACAGAGAGGGCGCGGACCCGCTTCAAAACTATGTGCAAGAGGTTAATGGATACCCCACGATGTTCATTGTGTCTGATGAGCTCATAAAGATTAGCACCAAGAAGCTCAAAGACCAAGCAGAGGTGGCCACGGAATTGAAAGCAATCCATCATTTGAACAATGGGGGGCTCCTCTCCAGGTTTAACGAACTCTCTTATCCTTGAATTCAAGTATTTGAGAAGACCAATCTCTGTTCTGGCCTGTATCAACCCCCCCAAAATTTTAGCATTCAAGCACGCAGCATTGAGAAGCAGTTGATACCAGCTCACTGACAGCCAACCTGATGGTAGAAGGCCGGTTGGTTCTTGATCACTTTCAGAGCAACTTCACGGAAGCTGGGGTCGCTGCATTTGAAGACCTGGCCAAACGTCCCCTGACCCAGGCTAGAAATCACCGTGTACCTGAAGCTCACAGCACATTTTCAAAATGTATCCAATCTTGACTACAACCCACAAGAATCTAACACTCCCTTCAGCTTAACCGGCACTCGGGCTGGATGAATACCATAGCACAGACGTGAGCAGGGATGCGCCAAAACTATGGCCAAACGCTTGGACCTTAGATATGTTTTAAGTCATAACACGACCAAGGCCGTCCTTACTTGCGAGTTCCGTCGCCAATAACGTCCCCTTGAGCAACTATTAAATCGTGCTTCTCGTTGTCATACCCGTCGTTTTCCGTGCCTTCTGAAGGCTTGGTTAGGTACTCCTTCTTACCCTAAATCAGACAGCAGAGTGACCCACACAGCTCATCATCTTCCTTTCCGGCAATGCTTCTGAAGCTCGAAAACGATATCGAAGGAAACAAAACTACAAAAGCATGATTTTTAACCAACACATGCTTGTATATAAGCGACGCCAACACCGACAGATAGCAAACAGGCGACGCGGGTGCAAGCAACAGAGATAGGCCCACCTGACTAGATGGCCGCGAGGGGTGAGCTGCTGATGACATTATCAGTCCACTTTCAGATCTTGGCCTCACCATCGGTGCATCTTTTCCACTGGGTGTTTGGAGTTCGGGGATAGACCCCTCAGGATCGCCCGACGCTGGCCAAGTGTTCCCCGAGGCAGGAACCTTGGAACTGCCATCGCCCATTTGCCTAGCCAGCAGACACCACAAAGATATACAAAACCCTGTGCTTTGCTGGGAGAGGAACGAGCCGACTTTGTCAGTTCACAACCACACGGCAACCGCGGCCAGGTAAACCACGAGTTGTTATGGGAGGTGCTTCAGATATCCTGCCGACCATAAACACTCCCTACTTAGTCGCAAATACAGCAGCACGTCTGGAATTGCTTCATGCGAGAGAAGTGAATAGGTGTGCACATGCAGGACCATGCGAGAGAAGTGAATAGGTTGTCATCGTGTGTACAGCATCGTTACAGCACTTTTTCTCGGTACGAAGGCGGCAACTTTGGAAGACACCCAACTGGCAATTCGTCGATGTCTCCCTGTACCCAATATTGATACATGAAAGTTGTAAGAGCGAAGAAGTGCAACTCGCATCTGGATTAATCTTTGGCAGGTATCGTCGAGCTGCCGGAAACCCTGCGTACCCGTACCCCTCACAAATCTGACGAGTGACACACTATTCATTCCGAATCAATTGCTCTTGATTGTATGCTTTATAAAGTTTGTCTATAGTAAGCCTTTAAAAGCGGCCGCTGTCTCTCCTATGGAAGTGGAGGGTTCCGGAGCTTTGCTGCACTTAGCAAGGAGCTTCCATGAACGCAATATGATTGTGGAGGTATTCTGGCTGCCATCATATGCCACTTGCCATGGTGTTTATCAGCTTGGAGGCACATTGCTTGTGTTGTTCGTTGGCAACCTTTCCAAGTGGCAGTCCAAGTTGACCCACCTGCCTAGTATCCTTTACGAAAAAACTTGATTTCATCGTGCACCTTACATTCCAACATGGGCTGCAGGCTGTAAAGTGTTATGAAGCTCTTTGCGGAAATGGAAGTGAAGGACCCACAGTGGAGGCTCTGGTCAGGTTAGAGCTTGCAGAGATGCTCCTGCAGCATACTTTCAATTTACATGAAGCACGACAGCATTTGGAAAGAGCAGTGAGGGTCCCCTTACGCATGCTCACTGCCATAGTGATGTCTATGTACGACTTTCCTTGGAGGATTACGTCTTCTATGCTTGGTTGCTTCCCTTGGTATTTTCTGGACGGTATAATGTTATGAATAGCGCTGCGAGGGAAAAGTTGCGGTGTGGTGGTGGCAGCTTCCCGGGAGGGTTCCTTCATTATTCAAAGTGAGTGTACTTTTGCTCATGGGGTTTGCCCTAGTGAATGCTTGACGCCAATTATGTATACTGTGACTTCTTGGCGTTATGTTGCTTGACCTTGTCAGGCTAGATTTTCTGGAGGCGAAGCATGGGTTTGCCCCAGAACATCAGGCAGCTGTGACACTAAATTGTGCTATTTCTGTTGGCAGCATCTGGTTCTCAGACCCGTGCGAGGGAGCTTCGAGATCAAGTGTTTGGTCCTAAGCCACTTGGGACGGTGCTGCATGTCTTCAGGACAAACAAAATTGGCCAGCCAGGCCTATGAGAAGGCACTGGAAATCTGCCAGGCTACACGAGATAACAGGTCTGCTCTTTGCTCAGGGAGATAGTGTATTCGTACCTTCCCAAGTTTAAAAATTAAACAATACTCTCAGTGAAGTCTTCTGTGCCAGATGTTGCGAGTTTGCACCGATGAGCACAACAGACCGATGTAGGAGAACATCCGCTCAAGGGGCAGCTGAGTTTTTTTAAATTTATTCTTTGTTTGTTTTGCCCCTCACACAAGTTCTTTCTGCGAAAATGCGCTTTGGTGAGCGATTTGCATTACAGACAAGGAGTTGCAGTGTCTTCAATGCGCCCCTGCTCCAATTTGTTTGTTGGCTCTCCATCTGCCTTGACGTGTCTGGTGCATACTGCATGCAATGAGTCTGTTTAGTGCAAAGTACATACTGGATTTTTGATGGATTTCTGTAGTGACCTGTTGCCCCCTGGGGGTTGGGGGGTGGGGGGTTCTGTTGGATAAAGCTTCTGTCGTGACTAAATCAGGGGTTTCTCTGTGCATGGAGAATAGTGCACAAACTACAGAGTGGCAACTCCACTTTCTAGCCCGGCTGGCACAAATTTCTGCAGAGGTTGGAGATTTAGCTGGTGCACATGCTCGATTGGGAACAGCAGAACAGGCAGCACAGGATGCTGGAATTGCACATTATTTGGTACGCGTTTACCGCGCTTTAAAATTGTCATGACGCCAGTATGAAATGCCATGAGCAACAACAAAGATAATTTGTAAGGGACATGAGGGTCCATGCTGCCTTGACCTGCCCTATTTTTTCATGAGTCCAAACATTACTGAATTGAGATTCAGCAGATTTTTCACTGGCATGTTTGAGTACTGTTCCATCAGGTGCTTTTTTTCCCGGCCGGTTCAAGTACTTAGATTCTTGTCCAGCATACATAGACTAATCCAGCTCCTGCCAGGAAAGCCCTATTGCTCTTCAACTGTGTCAATCCCTCAACTCGCCCGGTGTTCCCCAAGTTTTTTTTTTTTTTTTTTTTTTTAAATTTAAATTTTCACCTAGCACTAGATCGCAAGTCGATCTTGGAAGCAATTTGCAGGTACACAGCAAGCCATCGTTCATACAGCGGTACGTGTAAGGATTCTGTTGGGTCTCAGGTGGTGCTGCAGCTCTTTAGGCTGCAAGTCTTGATGTCAAGCAGTGATTGGGAAGCGGCATCTGAAGTTCTGAAGCAAATAAATCCCCGGCTGGAAGCACTTGCAGGGACAGGAGTTCCCCGGGTCCTAATTGCCCAGCTTCGATTACACCTCATTCTGTTGAAGGCCCTTTTGCTGATCCAGCAGGGTAATATCGCAGTTCTTGCAAAGTCTGGTGAGGGCAAACTAACGTAGTTTTTTGGGTCATTACCCCTTAGCTTATTGATACTGATTCTATCATGGGAAAGAGGGGTCTGAATGCCAATGCCTTTTGTGCCAGATATCCCGACACGGCAAGGGTCATTTGCATGGTAGGCGTCTTAAGTGCTTTCTGAGCTTGTCTCTATCTCGCTGCTTCTCTTCCTCTTTCCCCTCCTCCCCGCCCCCTGGCCTTTTCCTATCTGTCTCCTTGATCATAGGAACTTTGAGCCCAGATTGCTCCAGAACGAAACAGAATTTTTCTATGCTTGCCACCACCGTTTTGAAGCACCCTCGCAACTCAGCACTACGAGAGCATCTCTTGAATCTGCTAAAAAATAAACACAGTTATTATTGTACATAGCGCCTGGTCAATCTTTATTATCAGTTTCAAATTTATTGCCCGAAGTATTCAGGTTCTTTTTACATTACCTGAATGCTTTTCTTACATGTGTCCCTCATCTCGTGTCTTATGTGTGTACAGTGTTATGTTCTACACATCTTCTTTGTAGCAGTTCCTTGGTGTGGACCAAGCCCCTTCCCATCACATGCTGCACTTTGCAGGGTGATTGGCTGGGAAAGTGAGGTCCTGGAGATGTCAGGATAAATTGGAACCTTCACAATTCCCTTTGGCAGCACATGGCATGTACGCGTTGGCATATACGCGAGGTGTTTTTGACCAAGAATGAATCATGGCCCCATTAGAAGCTAGTTCTTAGAAGGTAGCCAGCAGTGCAGAGGTTGTGGTGGACAACATGTATAATTAATAGATTATTGAAAGTTTGTTAATCACAGCCTGGGTTCTTCACCTCATTTTTGCAACAGCTAGATCGGTGATGTTTGGGCAGAGCAAACCTTCGAGGCACAGGCAGGGTCGCCCCCTGAGTTTTAAATCCTCGATCCTTGGACGAGCACGTCGAGTTGTGTGCCCACATGATGTGCATCCTTGTTTGCAGGTCTGGACAGCTCAAAAGGGCTTCCTGTCATGGTTGAGGAAATGACAGCTTTGTTGAGTGAGGCCCGGCAGCAGTCTTGGAGTTATGAATGGCTTCCAATCTCTGGAGTTGTATCTCTTGTCGCCCTTGTGGCAACAGCTGTATTGCGACCATCAGGTCGTTTTGCTGTGGCGTTCAGCCATCTGCAGCCTGCCCTTGACTTCTTGGATTCTGACCTAATTTCGCGAGGCATTTGTTCAACAGTAGGGCCTGACCACCAAACTGTTATTGCAGGGTAGTGCCACCTCAGTTTTGTCCTCGACACGTTCTGCTGAGTCGTCAACTGCATTGTTGGGCTTGTTAAAACGACAACGTTGAACTGATTTTGTGGGTGGTGTTAGGGTACTCCTGGTTTGCTAATATGGGTACCATGTCAGATATGGATTGTCACGTCACTTGAATGGTTAAAGAGTAAGACTTGAATGTGATGGCACTGACTTTGTTAGGGCTGTGCATGTGCATGCGCGTGCGTGTGTGTGTGTCTGTGTCTGTGTCTGTGTCTCTGTGTGTGTTCACGTTTGAGTGGATGCCCTCATGTGCCTTACAGTTTCATATACTTACGTGTGGCATTCCTAGCGCCCTCCTCTCGCCTCTTTCCATTCCACCTTTCCTCTTTTTTGCCCGCTATGTGTATAGTCCCTCTGGATGCATGTGTACAGCTTCCCTCACCCATCAGGTTCTCGTTCCTCAGCCTCCGTACTGCTGTCTGGATCAGTTACGTGTTGGCACAGAGTTCAGCGGTGTCTGAGGTATCCCCATTTTAGATACTTTGTAAGCGTTTGTGGCATGTTGGGGGTTGGTGTGAAAGTGTGGGTGTGAGTGAGGAGAGTGGGGATAGGAGGGGGTGCATGCATATTTTGTGTTTCTGTAGTGATATTGTAAGGCTGTTGGGTAGGTGCGGAGGTCAGCCGGAATGTTGAACAGGAGCTTTTTTCTTGATGAAGCAGGCGAGAGAGGGGGATGGTCCCCCACATGTGTACCGTGAGGCAAGGTGGCTCATTCTACTGAAGGCGCTTTTGTTGGAGATGGGCGCATACCTTTACTTGACCACTACCCGGCTTAAGGATGCCCGTTTGTATATAGCAGAGCTGCTGGCGCTACATACTGGATTTTCCCGGACAATGCGTCCCTTGTGTACTTCTACTCACATGCTAGCAGGTTATACTTGTTTCCAGATATTGCCCCCCTTCAGGCCTAGGCTTTTCCTTTGTTTCTGTCAGTTTGTCTTGGTGTCGGTATGTGGAGGAGCATTTCTGCAGGTATGGTAGTGGGTATGCAAATATTGCAGGTACGCTGTACAAGGCTGCCTGCTAGTCTGTGAAGGGGCCTGGAGAACAACTGTTATGGGATAGGGTAAGGGTAGGGTCTCATACATGATAGAGCAGAGGAAATGTAGCCCTTGTTTTCAATCAAACCAGTGCTTTTCAGTTTAGATCCGACGCTTTCACGTAGACACCCGGCCTTTTCTGGGTCTAAGTAAAGCCTTATGGCTAATCTATTTGGCTTGCAATATCAGGAAAGCTAAAACTCGCTGGCGTGGGTGCACAGGGTGTTATGCTCTCTGCACAGGGCATTACCAAGAATCTCTCCGACACTTCAGTCTTGTTGCCAATGCAGCAGAAGCAGGCAATGGTTCTGCAGCAAAGGAGGTGATGGCAGCAGTTCACACTGCTTTGACAACATTGGAAGTGGGTGGCAGTGCTGCTCTACCTGCTGCTGTTGAGGTTCTAAAGCAGCAGAGCGTTTATTTAGACATTCCATCCACTCTTCCAGAGTCCGTAAGGTGGGACTTGCCTTCTTCCCTGGAGTGGTAACGTTTGGCTGCAGTTGTTTGGGGTGAAATGAAGCCGGAACTACTTGTTGAGTCCTTGGAGAAGGGGGGGGTGGGGGGGAGGTCCCCTACCAGCAGTGGCAAAGAAGTGTACTTAGGTCAAACCGTTGTTCCTAGCTCTGTGCGCATGCCATACAGCCATCCGTACCACAACACCTATGGAGGAGAGATGGACAGCTGAGGAGGGACTTTCTGTGTACTTCATGCCAGTAGTTCCAGAGTCGCAAAGGGTCGGATTACTGTTTTTGGATTTTTGGCACGTGAGACAGCTCAATGGAGGCACTTGGGGTAGACAGAGGAGGAGGGAGGAAGGGGTTTGCTCGATGTGTCCCATGAACACCGTCTTGATCAGTCAGGCTACCGATGGTCCACCTGTGTGTACGCGGAGGACAGAGCAGTGGCGCTGTGTGTCTCGGGTTTGGTGATGGTGGCGCAAGGCGAGACATCAGCTGGAAAGCTACGGGTGTCCCGTGTGCTCAAAATGGGACACACTTCCCTCTGCAACCAGCAACTTATTGTGCAGGTAGTTCACTGTAAGGCCTCCTCAAGCTCCAAGAGCTGGCTGTTTGATGCCACACAAAATGACCATGTCTCTCATTTCTGAAGTTTATCACTACTTTGCCTTTTTAGAACTCTGCCTTATTTAGCTACATTTAAGCATGATTCTAGACCTTCTCAATTGATGGATGAAGTGGAGTACTAAATCTGTCACTGAAGCTGATATTCAGTATCATCAAGCCTGGGCAAGTGTTACTACAAACACCTATGTGGCAGTGTCTTCCCTATCCTCCTGTCAAGAAATTTGGCATTTCCTGAACCTGAGCAGATATTTCGGGGAGGCAGCTCAGTTTGTTTACTCTGGACAGAGTCTGGAGTTTAGGGAGAATTGTTGGGTTGACTCAAATGTGTTTACTCTGGATATGAATTCTGTAGTTACAAGGACTATGCATGGAGTCAACAATGTGTGGTACGTGAAGATCACGAAAATTTTTTAATAATTCAGGGCACCGCAGGATAGGAACTGTTAAGATGACCATGATTGGGCTTGTTCTTCGGTATCTTGTAGGCATTGAACATCTTGGCACCAGTGCAAGGGAAAGCAGGCGATATTGAAGGGATGAACAATATTTTACAGTCCAGCTTCACCTTTGCAAAGCATTTGCAAGATATTGCTTCACAGGTGATTTTTCCTGCACCTGCCTGCATTGGGGACGAAGCTTTCCATATGTGAGCTGAAAGCCATGTGTTGCTGGTTGTAATTTGCAATGTGCACCATCCGAGCCACTGATAATATTGGCCATGGCGCTGAATCTGATTGCAAATGGATCGCAATTGGCTGCTTGGCTATGATCACCATGCATCAGTCCTATGCCTTTTTATAGGTTTGGGTCTTGAGAAAACTGGATGTTACACACATGACAATTATGAAGTCTAAATATGCCTGTCAGCTAACTTCCTCGTTAGATCCATCCGCACCTTTAATTCCATCGCAGTCCCCCACGCTCAGTGCATTCACTGAAATTTTTGCCTTTTACATGAAACTCCGATGCGTTCCTGGACAAACGCTGTCCACGTCTTGGGACCTGCCCGTTTGACGGGGACTTAAATGTCAGCAAATAACAGCCTCGGGGTAGACAATGACACCTACCCCCCACAGCCGTAGAGACACATCCCCGCCCCCTGGGCGCCCTCCACACACACGCACACGCAAACACATACAGAGAAGCGAGAGCGCGCGCGCGCGTGTGTGTGTGTGTGTGTGTGTGTGTGTGTGTGTGTGTGTGTGTGTGTGTGTGTGTGTGTGTACATGATCGTGGGGAAAACATGGAGCATCTTGGTGTGTAAGCTTCGTGCAGTCACATTTGTAGATATATTAATGGAAGGTCTACTCATTGCTGGGGGTGCAGCATTGAGTACACTTTCCATTTTGAAGAGACGGTGCACTCTATCTGTGTACTCCCTTCTGTTGGAAAGCTCATGAGCAAAGGAAAACATGAACTGCCAGTGTTGTGGGTGTGAGTTATTTGCCTTCGCTTAAAGTGTTTATCGGAGGGATGGTCGAAGGGCGTTTAGCAGTGGATGGTTGGGACTCTACCATATCCCAAGCGTAGGATGGAATGAAGAGGGGCAATTCCGACTCTCCGTAAGCGTCTTGATCAGAGGTTTGACCCAAAATTGTACAATGCCAAACATGTCTCAGGCAGAGAATGTCTGCAAATCAGCAGTGATTGCACAACTGGGACGCTGCCTTGTTAAGACTCTATTTTCATGTGCAGGTGGCTGTGTTAACATTGAGAGGACAGTTGACAGTCGAGGCAACTGAGCAGCAGAGAGTCGTGCAGGCTGACTACTTGAAACGCAAAGAAGGGCAGTTACAGTCTGCTGTGAATGAAGCAAAGGACGCTCCAGAAGCGCATGCTCTGATTATTGCTTGGGGCTTATAAGGCAACAATAAAGTTGGATTTGTGGATTACATTAGCTCAAGGGGTCAACCTTTTCATATTCACTAGTATCTGTGATGAGCCAACAGTAGGTGTTTTCAAACGCAAATCTTGCTGATGTGTTCCATGTTCATCGCCTCTTTTTGCAAAGTTCATGTAATCGTATGCTCTGAAAGTTTGGCATGAGCAACAACTTTTCGAGAGTTGCAGTAAGCCACCCTTTCATTTCACAGATGCTGGTGTGCTCAAGAGGTCTTCCTGTGGGGTTTTCCCCCCGGGGGGGGGGGGGGGTAGGCTTGCCATAGGAATTTGAGATACAAAAAGGTGTAAAGAAGGGAGGTGCTCTTGTGGCGCTTAATGCATGTCCACTATTCAGGAACCAGTAATGCCACGGGTTGAACACTGTTAGAGGAGCTCTATTATCCATGTATCGATCTAGTCATCTGGCCACGTCTTAGAGTAATATGTCATGTTTGTCATGTATATCATGTAATGTAATATGCCAGCTGGGTGATCTCAGCTCATGATCAATGTGCCCAGTAATTGTTTCATGTATTTCTCAGCCACATCTACACCTTTCCCCCCATATTACCCAGCTGGGTGGTATGTATATGGGGGTAATGAAGTGGATGTGTAGGTGGGCGCGGCTCCATTAAATATTTAAACATAAAAGTGAAGCATATCCTAACCGCAAACCACGTATCCAGTGTTTACACCAACCTCCCCCCCAGTGTGCCCGCCACATAATTCCCTTCCCAGGTGAGATGGGGGGTGAGCAACTTTGGAAGTCTGGGGCTTTCAAACCAAACCCCACGAAACCCTGGTAAATTCATAACGGATAATGGGTCTACATCCATCATCCCTCATATGTCAGTCCATAATATAACGGACTCAGCATGCAGGCCCTTTAGGGTGTTGTCAGTGTTGCCACGTCAATTGAAGCTTTTGTAGCCGCAACAATGAGTGTCACACCTACAATGCTCACCCAGCTGGTACGTATACACACATTTATACATACATATATATGTGGGTGTTTGCTGAGGACACATGTGAGTGTTTGCTTAGGACAAAAGATACAATGGCTGTTTATTATGATTGACCAATACAGCAAAGGTCGGCATGATAATACACCTATACATTAGCAACCCTACTTGGAGTATGGTACTTCCAAATGCTACGTCTGCCTACAACGTTGGCAAAATAGTGTGGGTGTCTGCCCTAGGGGTCCCGGGCCAGATACCGTAATGGGAGGAAAATTCAGAGCCGTATGCATGAG
>MVGU01001614.1:45000-47500 GCA_002005505.1 Botryococcus braunii
TCCGTATAATGAAAAGGCGATCCTGGCTGCATCGGTATACGGCTTGCTGATGTTACGAGACGTGGTGTTAACAACGTTGAGGTCATCTTCGTCTCCCTCTTCGTCGTCTTCCTCCTCTTCGTCATCTGACTCTGCAGCAGGCTTTGCAGCCTTCTGCTTTGCTCCAGCTGCAGGCTTGACTGATGGTTTTTGGAAACGTATGTTAAGTCTGACAGGTCCTGAATCATCTTCTAGGACCTTAACTTTTTGCAGTTGAGATACCCCTCACTGGCGTTCAACATTTTAACCAACAGGCTCAAAGGCAAGCAACGTCCATCCGAATTGAATAGTTTGAATGAAGTCTCCTTGCTGAAATCAAAGAGTTTACACAACACATCGCTGGAATTGCTTTCAGTGTCTCCTGCAAAGTATACCTGCTTTGTGGCACACTCGAGCTCGAGTTCGTCAATACGAACTAGCTCACACAACCATATTCGGTTTGACTCTTCTGCCATCTTAATAGGATACTTTCAGGAGTGAGTTGTCATTGTGCATGTTCCACACGAAGGTCGCCCAAGTTTTGGCGGTTCAAACGGTGGGATCGCTATGAGAGGTGACTCAACGTTACGTGACGGGATAGATCCAAGTTATATCCCAAATAGGGCCAAAATCCGTTGTTAGGTGGTAGTGACCGCCTGGAAGCACACATCTGGAGAAACATTTCTGATAAGGAAGGCCGAGAGTTACAGACACATGTGCATGCAGTGGCGCAACAGAAAGGCGAACCCGTCCTGGACCGTTAACTCCAGGAAACCTCCATATATGTAGTGGCTAATGACCACAAGACTACAATGAATCTGCGATGCAATGGATGTGCCAGACGCAAAAAGGCCCAAAGAAACACACAATTGTCCCGTATGCTTAAAGGTGGTGGAAGGCACTCGGAGAACCTATCGCAGGGATCTAACCAGATGCTTACCCGCAGCAGCTGCGCACACCAACACAAGGTGACACACTTTCCTTACCCATAGACGCCTCTGTGCATTCTTCAGAAACGCTGTTGACCTACAGAAAGGAGGACGCAGTCCTCCTTTCTGTCGGCATGTTGACTTATGCCGTTGTCGGCATGAGTTCGTCAGCTAATCTGGTTTGACGTGCATTGTGTGGACCTTGGGGTAGACAAAAGAGGGATGTCGAGGACGGCGAAACAAGGGATGCAGCAAGTCTAGCTAGTGCACCCTGTGCAGAAGTGCTGCAAATCGACCGTTCACACCCTCTGCCCGATGAAAGGTGTGTTTGCTTACTCTGATGGTGGTGTGATTCAGCTTGCATGTGATTTAAATGTTCCAAACGCGGCCACTGGCATAGTATGTGTTGGAAATGAAGTGTATACATGCTTGCTGGGGTGACCACCAATGGGTCTGTGGAGGAGAGAAATGCTGGGATGTAGCAGCAAAAGTTACGGTGCATTAGCGTACCCGGGTGCGTGTAAGACTAACACAAGAGGGCCAGCACAATTGCAACACTGCCATGTCCTGAACACAAGTCTAAATCTGTGTGCAAGTTGTCGTGTGTGTCTGCTCTCTCTCTCTCTCTCTCTCTCTCTCTCTCTCTCTCTCTCTCTCTCTCTCTCTCTCTCTCTCTCTCTCTCTCTCTCTCTCTCTCCTCTCTCTCTCTCTCTCTCTCTCTCTCCCCCCTCCCCCCCCCTCTCTCTCTCCCTCTCTCACACTCCTCTCTCTCTCTGTTCCCCCCCTCTCTCTCTCTCTCTCTCTCTCTCTCTCTCTCTCTCTGTGTGTGTGTGTGTGTGTGTGTGTGTGTGTGTGTGTGTGTGTGTGTGTGTGTGTGTGTGTGTGTGTGTCCGCCCCGTTCCCTTGAGGTGTAGGGCAATCCTTGTGTGACATGGGACATGGGGCTTGTCAAGTTGTGTTCATGCAGATTGGGTTAATGCTTTTTGAGCTACCGGAGCTGTACTACAATGTGATGGTCCTGTTATGAAGATGTAGCATATGTGTAGCATGCACAGTTCATTGGGTCGCAGGTTTCCGGAGTTGACTGGCGATTTACCTGATGGCAGCACTTCGGCAGAGGATAGCAGGAGGGCAAGTATCTTGAATGAGGAAGAAATTGGCATTGCTAAGGAGCGGCAGGCGCTGATTTGGAGGGGGGTCAGCACGGTGGCGTTTTGCCAAGGGTGGAAAATGACCGGTGCGATGACATTCAGAGTGCATTTTCGGATTGCCAAGTGGTATTCGGAACCAGCGGTACCCAAGTGCGTGTAGGACTCGCAATGGATTGTCCAACATAGGCCAACACAGTTGCAGACTGCCATGTCCTGAACACAAGGCTTGAGCTTTGTGACTGTCGTGCTCTCTCTCTCTCTCTCTCTCTCTCTCTCTCTCTCTCTCTCTTCTCTCTCTCTCTCTCTCTCTCTCTCTCTCTCTCTTCTCTCTCTCTCTCTCTCTTCTCTCTTTCTCTCTCTCTCTTCCTCTTCTCTCTCTCTCTCTCTCTCTCTTCTCTCTCT
>MVGU01001614.1:52500-55000 GCA_002005505.1 Botryococcus braunii
AACCTTTACGGCGCCTTCTGTCAGACGCCTTTACCTTTACGTACCTCACTCCGCGCCTTTTCGGCGACCCTTTCATGCCCGTTTACAGTATCCCGTACACGGGCCGGCTATTTTCCCCTACAGGGGCTGGCAACTGTTTTTTGGATACAGCTGCCACGTAATTTTGACTTCCCACACTTTCCCTCGCAAGGTAACTCTAATTTCCGACGCTGTATTACTCAACTGTTGCCTCTGCTTTTTATACACTTCTTCACACCCCTTTTTCTTCACGTGTTCTTAGGCTTTTGCTTCGTCGATATATCCCCTACGGTTTCCCCTTCCCTATCCATGCTTGCATACTTTTGTTGTATTTGCCCCGGCCAAGTCCCTCTATATTTAGATGTTTGTATTTCTCGTTATGCTGCTCGTGCTGCTGCTCGGCACCCTCCCCTGTCTGCCGGCTACTGCGGATGCTGAGCTGCTGGAAGGGGCCTGACGGCAGGATGACACGCACAAGGACTAACCGGCGCGCTCGACGCATGAGGTGTGCTCAGTCCAAGCCCCACACCCTACTTCAATTGGAGAACTCCGGATTTTTTAAAGCTAGCATGTCCTTATACGGTCAGCTTTACCGCCAGGCAGCCACATGGCCCGTCATCGATCCCCGCTTAAACGCGGCCGCCCTCCGTTTGGCCCGCTTGATACGGCGATGGAAGTTGCCTCGGGTCCCCTGGGATCAGCAACATGTTGTTTATGTTATTTTCGTATGTGATACCAGGACCAGCGGTTTAGGCTCGTATTATGTAGGTAAGACTGACCGTGGGGTCAAGGAGCGTTTTTAGGAGCATGCTCACAAATTGTGGGGCCCCTCCCCAGATCACACCTCCAAGATCTTTCCTACTTCCGCAACTACTCCCCCGCGGACATTGCTGTTATACCTATTGAATCCTATGAGGCCCTTCCCCCGCAACCCACCTTGCACAATTTGCAGGACCGCAGTACTTTCCTGGAAAGAAAATGGGTACAACTTCTTGAATCACGCAAATGGGGGTTAAATTCTGGCTTACCGGGTTCACATAAACGTAAGTTCCAGGAACTCGCGGGCCTCCCCACTCATATCCAAAATGCCTCAAATATCTGTTTCGACGCTTTTGATCATATGGATAGGTTGGGGAACAGGATGTTGAATGAGGATTTTGGTGTAGAACACCCGTACCATTCCCGAATTTATATTACTAAGATTCGCAGATTAGAACGGGCTATCACACATCCCCACTTCGCTGGAGATCCAAAAGATACCCTTCGTCAGCGCCTCAACCGGGGGTTCTCTGACAAAACGATACACCGTATGTATCATTTGGTCAAAGAGTTCCCTATACACCCATTAACGACTACCAACCAGGGACATCTTTTGGATGCTTTAAACGATACAATTGTTGATCATCGGAATGCTTTGGACAACCGCCAAGACATTCCAGTTTATAAAATGCTTCCAGCTTATGACAACAAACTTTGGGATGCTTTGAATCTACACGCCCTCTTCTCCTCTGTAAACCTTAGGGGATTCCTCCCCCCTGATTTGCAACACACCCGTTTATGGCGCCCTTATCTCAGGCACCAGACACTTAAGACACTAGGTAGAGTGTGTATCAACAATCGGGATATGGCCAACGGCAAATGGGGGATTTAGCAGCGCTCCGCGAGCTGGCAGCTTCACGTGGGTGCCGGTGTCCTTGTAATCCTCTCACAAATTGCAAGGAACATATTGCTACTGCTAAGATCAGGGATCTGGCAACTGTCCACCCACTTTTTAATAGTATCATCCCACTTCTCAGGTTTGGAACTAAATATCGGCCGGGTATGGGGTCGTCCGAAGCTTCCCTTGCCGATATCAATTATGTCCGTGCCGAGGTTGAGGCCCTTATGGGATGGTGGGAGGAGTTTCTTGTCAGGAAGCTGTCTCGGGAGAATTTCCTTGCCTTTTTCGATGCTCGGCCTCCGGCGCAAGCTGTCGCAGATTATATGATGGTCCAACGGGATCGTATTAGGTTATCTTTGGAAGCTCTACATGTGGGGTTCCCTCTTTACCATCACCAAACTGAGATTTTGGATGACGCCGCTTTAAGGGCTATTCGTCTCTTGCAAAACCATTTTGTATTCACACAGGTAGATAAGGCAGCATCATCCTTTGCTGTCATATGCAAAATAAAGGTTGCACAAGACATGATCACGGATTTGGAGCATAGCAGTACATATACTTTTGTGCCTCAATCCGTAGAACAGACTTCCCTTATTTTAGACCATGCCTTGGCCCAACGCTTTGCCCTTCGTCCTTCATATGGTGCACGCGCCTCTGTTATCCCCCCTATTTTCCCATATGGAAGGCCCACTCGGACAAGTTCAGATTTATTGTGGGGGCCAACAAAAGCCCCCTTAAACCTCTTTATCTACAATTAACTAGTATTTTTAAGGCTCTCCTTCCGCCTATTCGTCGTATGTGGACTGATAGCTTTAAGGATAT
>MVGU01001614.1:62500-70763 GCA_002005505.1 Botryococcus braunii
CCTCCTCCTCCAACATATAACGAGCGAAGAAAGGCAGGAGGAGAGAAAGGACCACGAACGATAGAAGAACGAGCATTCCTGGTAAAGGACTTCGTCAACGAAGCTCACGGACGGGGAGCACTCACGCCTCCTCGGTGGTTCCGAGAACGCTTCCCGATATATCCAGCCTATAAATTCACTGTGTGGGAAATCTCATTCATCAACGGAGAGCCTGGATATCTAACACGAGCAATTTTTGAGAGGTGCCTACAGCAAACGGGAGGACCGTCACACGAAACTTATTGGACAGAGAAGGCAGCCTACGCAGCCATTGAGCTAGCTTTGAGCAGCCTGGAAGACGACTTCATTGACAGTCTAATTCTCTGCGGCGAGGGCGAATTCCACGTGGACGAGTGGGTCACAGAGGACGACAGTGAGGACGAGGACGGAGACTCCAGACTGTCAGAAAGGAGCGACGACTGACCAGTACCAAACAGCATGAAGAAGAAGGGTACCAGCACCAGCTCTGAATCCAAGTCAGCAGGAGAGGAGTCTACATCAACTCCTACCAGGGAACCATGCACTCCCAGTACCTCAAGGGGGGAAGGAGACACCTTTCCCAAGGTCATTGCCACACAGGTCAAAGTCCATATAAAACTGCAACGTAAAGGCCAGAACTTTGTGGTGTGGGACAATGCTTTCACTGCAGCCAATGATGCAAAGGGTTCTTTGCCTGCCATCCAAGAAGCTATGCCTGGGACTACTCATAATGCTGCAGCATTGTTGTTACTGTATGAATCAGTTCCTGAAGACTGGTTGGGGGAGCTGTCAAGTAAACCATCGGCATATGATGCATACGTGCATATTTGTAGGAAGTTTGTGGGAGGCTACAATCCTCAGGCTAATGCTGACTGGCTAAAGGAGATGTCCCGTGGCATGAAACAAGGTGAAACAATTTCACAGTACGTCAATAGGATGATCAATCTGAAAGGTTGCTTGAAGAGAAATGGTCATGATCTCCTGGATGGGCACGTGGCCACACAGATTGTGCAGGGCCTGCCTGCAGCTGCCAACTCCCCTGGACTACTGCCTACAGCCGTGGCTTATCCCCTGAACCAGCTGGCAGACCTCATCTCCACCACAGCAGAAGCAACGGGCTATAATGATGACCCAGATCTGCCTGCAGCGGTCATGACAGCACAGCCAATGCTGGCTGCAGCAGTCCCTGCCCCTACTGCATGTGCGGTGACTCAGACCAGACAGCATGCAGACACAGAGGCCAAGGTGGAGGTACGTGGTACGTGCAACTACTGCCACAAAAAGGGGCACTTCTGGAGAGACTGCCACAAGAGACAGAGGGACGCAGAAACCCAGAGGAATGTGGTAGCAGCAGTGCAGCAACTGGCAGGCATGTGGCCCCAAGGTCAGTTTCCTTGAGGACCCCAGCCCCCACCAGCAGTCCAGCATGTCTTCCCTGCAGCGGGAGCGTTCCCACTGCTGCATCCTCCACCTGGTCCACCTTCTCCCCCGCCAGAAGGTATGCCACACGTGGTATCCTATAATGTTCTCAAACCATGCAAGGGGAGAATATCCAAACAGTCCTGGTTGGTAGACAGTGGAGCGTCAGTCCATCTTGTCAATGATCTGTCACTGCTGCATGCTCCCACAGTACATGCTCCTCCCATCCCTCTGCAGCTGGCCACGTCTGATGCAACAGGAGGAATTACTGCCACTGGATCAATCTGTCTATTGAACCAGCAATCTATCCCGCTGTGGCTGCATCATGTTCAGTGTGTTCCCTCTGCAACGATGAACATCTTGTCTGTTTCTGCTGCCCTTCGTGATGGAGCCAGCTTTACCACAGACAGCATGGGTGCATTTACCACAGTCTCTGGCCCGAATGGCTGGAAGATGCCCATCAGAGCAGAAAAAGGTCTTTATTATGTACATGACTGCTTATCTGTTCCCCCAGTGCAACGTTTGTTACCAGTGGCAGCTGCAGGGAAGAACAAATCCAAGAAAAACCTGCAGCATGACTGTGCGAAACGATTTCTGTGGCACAGCAGAATGGGACATCCGGGTGATCCATGGATGCAGCGCCTGAGCAACGAACAGCTGGTCACAGGCATTGATACTTCCCTGTCAACATGTGAGAACTGTCCAAAGTATTGTGAAGCGTGTATTGAGGGGAAGCACACCCGCCCTCCCTTTGGTGAAAGTTCCAGGCCTGCAATAAATCCCCTTGACAGAATCCATATTGACACTGTGGGCCCCATTTCACCAGCAGCAATCTCTGGGGAACGCTTTTGGGTGACTGTAGCTGATGAGGCGTCTGGATGGAAAGCTGTCCTACCAGTAAAGTCAAAGGATGTAATTGCCTCAGTTGTCCGGGACCTGATTCTATTTTGGCAGACAGAAAGAGGGACCACTGTCAAGTGCATTCGGTGTGACAGAGGCACAGAATTTATTAATTCCAGATTCAAGGAGTTCTGTGCGTCTCAGGGCACTAAGCTGGAGATGTCTGCACCCTACACTCCTCAGCAGAACGGGATAGCAGAGCGAGCCAACAGGACCTTGAAGGAGCGAACCAGAACCCTCCTCAATTTTGCAAGTGCCAGTCCAGTCATGTGGAAAGAGGCCCTAGAAACAGCCTGCATCCTCCTGAACATGGGACCCACTACAGGCAGGCCTCTCACTCCTTGTGAATTATTCATGGGATACAAGCCAAATGTTTCACTTCTTCGTACTTGGGGATGCCTGGCATTTGTGCATGTGCCTGATCAGCAGAGGGGGGTATTTGCACCAAAGGCTGTGCCTGGCATGTTCACTGGTTATTCCCCAGTGTCCAAGGCATATCGTATCTATCTGGGGGGGGGGAGTCTGGAGAGAGAGCAGAGATGTCCAATTTGTGGAACACATCCGAGGAGCCTCTCGGGTGGGAATGTCCACTCTCCTTGACCAGCCACAGCATTTCTCATATCCGGAAGGTTTGCTAGCCCAACAGCACCCAGCAACCCGGCAGCTTCCTCACCTCAGTGCAGCACTCGGAATCAGGCTGTCAGCGCTCCCTGCCCCAGCAGCAGACCTGACAGCACCCTCCCAGGACCCCCTGATCAGGCTGCAACCGAGCCTGCATGTCAGGGGAAGCCTTGCCAAGAGGAGGGCACTCCAGAAATTGTTCCTGGACCAAGTGAGGAACCACTTCAGCTGGATCTGGACCAGTCCGGGGTACTGGATACACTTCAGCAACTTGCGCGAGGAAGCTCTGACAGTGGGCAGCATCAACGGACCTTGGAGCGAGCACAGCAGTCACTCCGGAATACTCCTCCCGCTACTGCAAATCCTCCTCTGGATGGACTGTCTCGGGCTCAACGCTATGAGCAACGAGCTGTTGCTCGAGAAATCTTGCTGGCACAGGATAGGGGAGAGAGTTGTGAGAGAGAGGGGTTGACTGATGGTGACACTAAGTCACAGGGACCAGGGGAAGTGCAGGATTTGAGTCAGGTGCAAGAGAGACCTGTTTCAATTGTGAGTGAAGAGAGGGGGACAGTCTCTGATCAGACTGAAAATGGTCCAAGCGAGCTGAGATGCATGGGTGGGACCTGTTCAGTGCCTGAGGGAACTGTTAGAGATGTGAGCTCTATCTGTAATGCCCAAAGACAATGTGGTGCCAGCCACACAAGTGTGGGCTATGCTTGTGAGCGTGCTGCTAGGCCTGCGCCCCAGCGCTCATGTTTGGTGGGGAGCAGACAGAGAGAGAGAGAGACATGGGCACAACACCAAGACAAACCAAGTGTCCGAGCTGTGCAGAGTGGTTCAATTGCCTGTGAGAGCTCTGACGAGGCTGAAGCACGTCAGTCATGTAAGAGTGTGGATGAGGAGGTGAATCGAAAGCTTGGACAGTGTGAGAATTTGCCCAATCACAAGAGCTTTCCGAGAGATACCTGTGTCTGGGAGGATGATGTGAGAGTGCGAAGCAGTAAGCTCGAAAGGGCAAACTGTGAGTCTCGAGAGAGAGAGAGAGAGCAGCGAGGAAAGTCAGAATCCTCGCAAACTGCACCCATGTGCAGTGCGGCGACATTCAGCGAAAGAGTAGTGGGTGAAAGAGAGAGTGAGAGCAAGCCAGATCAGGGGAAGCACACAGGGGTGCTGTTTGGGAAAATTAGTGTGCCTTCCAGTTTGAAGGAGGCACAGAAGTCCCCTCAGTGGGAATATTGGAAGGCTGCTATGCAAGAGGAGCAGAATTCTTTGGATGCCCACGAGGTCATGGAGTATGTCCCTAGACCTCGTGGCCATAAAGTAATTCCAGTTCATTGGATCTTTTCAGTGAAAATGGATGCCCATGGTAATGTGCTGAGGTTCAAGGCTAGGCTGGTAGCTCAAGGATGCAGGCAAATTCCTGGAGTAGATGTCATGGAAGTCTTTGCCCCAACTAGCAGTTATGGATCCAGGAGAGCATTACTGTCAGTGGCTGCACAAGAGGGTCTTGAAATTCACCAGGTGGATGTCAAGACTGCTTTCCTGAATGGGGAATTAGAGGAGGAGATTTATGTCACACAACCTCCTGGGTTTGAAAATGGGGATGTAACGCTGTCGCTTGAAGAAGGCATTGTATGGCCTGAAGCAAGCTCCAAGGGCATGGCATAAGACCCTTAATGAGAAGCTGCATACCATGGGCTATGAAGTGTGCAAGAGTGATGCTGGTGTCTATGTGAAGTGTTCAGTAGATGGAGGAAAGTCATTTGTGTTGATTTATGTAGATGATCTGCTGATAGTTTCCAAAGGCATGGGAGAGATTGAGAGAGTGAAGGGGTTACTCAAGCAAGATTCACCATTCATGATTTAGGAGAGGTAAAGATTTCTGGGCTGTCAAGTGATGAGAGATAGGGATAAAGGGCTAATTTCATTAAGCTGCATCCCTAAGATTGATGCACTAGTTGAGAAATTTGGGCTGGATCTGGAGTCTGTGGGGCCCGACACCCCTATGACCAAAGATTTTGTAGCCACACAGAGGCCTATGTCCAAGGACAACAGTGACAGCATTGGTGCTCGGAGCCCCTGCCACCAGGACACATGTACTGTGAACTGGTTGGGTCACTGTTGTACATTGCAAATACCACTAGGCCTGATATTTCACAGGCTGTGGGAGTGCTTTCCAGGTACAGGATTACCCCACTGCTCACTGGAATGAAGCCATCAGAGTGTTGAACTATCTGAAGGCAACCAGAGATCTCATTTTGGTCCTTGGAGGGAAGGACACAGAGCTTGAGGGTTTTGTTGATGCAGATTATGGTGGGGATCAAGATCATCGATTTTCCACTACAGGGTATGTCATCAGAGTGTTTGGTGGAGCTGTAGTTTGGGGGAGCAAGAAGCAGTCTGCAGTTGCCACATCCACTGTAGAAGCTGAGTTCATGGCAGCAAGTGCAGCTGTCAAAGAGGCCAATTGGATGAAGGGATTCCTTGAGGAAATTGGATTTCCCATGGATTGTCAAGATTCACTGTGATAATCAGGGATGCATCAATCATCTCAGAAATCCAGTGTTCTCTAAGCATACTAAGCATATTGCTATCAGCTTCCACTTTGCGCGGGAAGCTATTGCATTGGGTCAAGTTGATGTGAAATACGTTCCTTCTGCAAGGAATGTGGCGATATATTCACAAAGCCTTTAACAAGGCAGGTATTTCAAGGACATCGTGAGGCTCTGGGTTTGGCCAAGTTTTTGTGAGGAAAAGCAAGGGGAAGTGTTATAATAGTGAAGAACATTTTGGTGCCTTTCCCTCAGAAGAGTAATAGTGGCCAGATCAGCTCCAATTACCAGTGAGAACATTTATTAGAATGAGTAATAGGTGGCAGAACCTAGGAGTTCTGCCAGAACCAATCTAGACCAATTTACGTTGATAAGGGAGGATGAGGTAATCAGACACGGTTTGCTCGAAAGGCTATATGCTCCTGGCTCGAAGGAATGAGGCACTTGATTGGGACATCAAAAGCACTTCGGGTGTTTGTATTAACTGTTGCCAGTCAAGTCATCTCATTCACAGTCGCACTGCTTGTACTCGACATACAACAAGAGTGTCGCCGGGCTAAACACCCTCGTGCCGGGCATACAGGTAAACTGTTGTCAGGACATCACATCACAAGAACAATGGATTAGGAAAGGGTCTAGATAATGTGTAATAGAAAGGTGCTATGTTAGCTCATCGGACATCGGTAATGCAGACTATCAGTAACTTCGTAGATAGAGTAGTTTGAATGCTGAGTGATGAGAGAGAGCAATAAGCATTGTAAGACTTGATTGGGACATCAAAAGCACTTCGGGTGTTTGTCATTTAACTGTTGCTAGTCAAGTCATCTCATTCACAGTCGCCACTGCTTGTTACTCGACATACAACAAGAGTGTCGCCGGGCACCCTCTGCGGTCATACAGGACGCCACGCTCAATGTACCTTGAAGCACATCGACCCATTTACGCTGCCACTCCCTACCATGCACCCTCCACGGAGCAGGCGTGGGCACGCAGCACCATGACCAGCAGTCCTGGAAGCTCTCGGTCTCTGCCCAATCAGACCCCCACGTGACCAGCGCTCACCCTACCCCACCCCCCCAAGTGCCCGGGAGCCCCTAACAAACTCGCCTGCCTGCCCTGCTCAGCTGTCTGCGCTTCCTTTTCCCCATGAGCTGGCCTCACGGGCTCGAACCATCAGACTGCAGGTCAGGTGGCACTGATAATCCCATCCTTCAGCATGCTGGGTGGGAATCGTGAACCCAGTACGAACATGTGTTTCCTAGAGGAACAGTGGTTTCTGCCTTAACCGGCAGGTGCAGCAGCCAGTCTTTCCACTGGCTGGCATGTTGCAGACCACCAGGATGCAGTTTTTCCTCTCCTGTGCTATCTTGCCTATCACTTCCCTAACGCGCTCCCTTGGTGGAAGACCCATAACAAGGGTGTACCCTCTGCCGGGTCCAGCAAGCTCCATGGCATGACCAGGCCATCAGCTCCCATACCCTCTGCAGCAGGGTATTGTGTAAAGTACCTCCTAACCTGATGGAATTTGTCCACTGTTCCCGCAAAACAATCCCTGTGGGGAACCCAGTTGCCCCTTCTGGTAAACGACTCATGCATATGTGCCTGTAAATCCCTCTATCCAGAGCAAAGTCCCAGCATCATCACACCTAGACAGCAGGTCAGCTCTTTGAATTTCTGGCGTGTCCCTTGGCACCCACTGAGCCCTTACTTCTACCTCTGCCTTAGCTGCTGCCTCAAACATAAGCCTGAGCTCCATGAGGGTGTGTGCCTTCCCACATGCTGTTAACATTGGACACTGCCCCTTGGTTGTCACAAAACACCAGCAGCACTGCTCCCCGCAACTTGCCACTATTTGCTTTAATACAAGACCTTACCAATAGACATATATTTTTAACTTCCCTGTGGCAGGAAGACAATGCCCCTCTGCTCATTTGCTCTTGCTCTTCCACCGTGAAACTTTCCTGCATGGGCTGCACCAGCAGCTCTTCTGAGAAACCCCATACCCCTAGCAGAGGCATCCCCATAGCACACATATACAGGCCCCTCCTGCCTCCAAGGTTTTCCTTTCTGATTCCTCAAAGCCCCCTCCCAGTACCCCAAATCTTCCTCAGACAACTCTGCCAACTCCTCTGACAGGCTCTCACCCCACTCCTGGAGCCTCCCCATGGCTTGGAACAACCTCCTGGTGTACAAAGGGGCCAGTCGTACCGCAGGACTGACACTCACTAGCAGGCCAGCCAGACTGGCCAAGTCCCTTTTTGTATTCCCGACTTTCCCCACCTGCCTGATTTGCTCTATGATGTACTCTGCCTTATCCTGAGGCACATAAAACGCCTGCTCCTCCAAATCCACCAGCAAGCCCAAGTATTGACCCCTCCTTGTCGGGTCTGACACACACACTTGCCCCTGGACCGGCAGAAACCCAGAAAGGTCAGCAGCAGTATCAGTGCCCTCATCCCAGCCTCCCCTGCCTTCACTGGCAGATATAAATATTGCCATCGTCCACAAACGTGGTCATCCTGAGGCCCCTTACCCTGAGGGGCCATACACTGGAGCATGAACCTGGTGTAGGTCTGCAAGCAACGATAACCCAAATGGCAAAACCGTGAATACATAAAACTTCCCTGGAAACTCAGCCCAGGTATTTTGATCTCCTGGTGCACCCTGAAGTGATGGTAGCCAGCCTTAAAGTCATCAGGCATAACCCAGTCCTCCCAGGCCCTTGCATACTGGTGGTACGTCTGTCAACTTCT
>MVGU01001615.1:0-70549 GCA_002005505.1 Botryococcus braunii
TGTTTGTTAGCCCTCAAACCTCTAGCCAGCTTGTACTTCATGGCCACAAATGCCATGTAAGTCTGGGCATCCTCAATTTTACCCGAGTCAAGCAGAAAGGCCCATTTTGACATGAGCTTCTGGTTCTTTCCGCCTGTGAACTTGCCTTTCAGCCAGTCATACGCCTCCTTGGCTGAAGGCTTGTCCAGAGCTGCATCAACCCACTCATCTGGAATTTTTTCAGTAACTAGGCTCTTAGCCAAAGCATCACCTGGTGTGTCAGGATGTTCCTCGTCCAAACACACCTTGATTTTCTTGCTACTAGCAACATTCTCTACATCCTTCATCCATCTGAAACCAATTATGCATAACGCATCAAGTGATTGGGCCAACTTCTGTGTGTTATAGACTGGGTTTAGTGGGTCTCCTGTGCTGCCTGATACAACAGCTGCAGTAACACCTGTACCAGTTGCTCCACCAGGAGCAGATGCACCAGCTGACCCACTCATGAAGGTGTGATGTGAACCTGGGTCCTTGTGGTTCTGTGTGCCTTAACTGACTATTTTCTCTTATTTTATGAACAAATTTCGAACGGTTTGTGACAGTTTCGTACAGCTTTAGTTTCCGTACCTAACGGTTGTCATTCCTCGGATCCGGATCGCGGTTCTCGGTTTGAACGCGGTGATCTCGATTCGGTTGTACAGCTTTGACTTTCAGGCCATATTTGACGCGTAATAAGGCAGTTTCTCACACGCTCTTGTCTCTCCGAGCGAACATCGGCTCGGAAGCTTCTTTAGAAGTCTCGCGAACATTCCCTGCAGCTCCGATCAATTAATTAGAAGTTTCCTGAAGCTATACTTTGCATTTATTGTCAATTTATTGCCTCTCGTAATAGTATTACGCTATGCGCACCCATAATTGGGGAGACGCTCGTTTGGCTCGCTAGGACTATAAATAGGGGTGCCTCCTCAGTTTCAAATCAGTTTTTGCTTCAGTGTCGTGCGCCCATCCCGACGAAGAGGATCTGGCTTGCACCACTGGCAGCTCCGCACTGGGCTTGTGCGTCATTGAAAGTCCCATCTTTGTATTCCGATCTGATCAATCAACCCAAATTATTGAGGCTTGCCTCTGACCCCTTGTCTGTAGTACCCCTTGGTGCCTTTGGCATTGAGGATAACTTCTGATCCCTTCCGAGGTGATCTGGCGATCCGACCCTTATCCAAATTCGCACCCCCCCGAACAAAAATTTTATCCGCAGCAGATACGCCGGGCAACGCTCCACCCGTGTTTGGCTTGCCGTCCAGGGAGATTAGGGTTAAGCATAGATACCCTATTCTATTCTCTGAACCGGAACTTCTGACGTGGCTGAAGTCACGTTTCCAGTAAACTTATTGTAACTATCGCCTGAAGGGCTAGTGTTACACCATTAATTTAAGATGGCTTTGGCTATCCTCCGGCAATCTTTGCCTTCTTAAGCAAATTATTGTGACTATTGCCAATTGAGGGCTAACGTCACGCGTCTTACACCCGTCAACACATACCACATCAGCAGATTTTTCTCCACTTTAAACCATGGACTTCGCTGATAACCCTCGCAATGAGGTGAAGCTAGAGCGCTTTTACGGGCGGCCTAATGAGGACCCGTTTCATTGGATCGAAAGTTTTGAGCTGTACTTGGAGGTGGCCAACCCTCCGGAAGACCGTATCCTTCGCTTGGTGAAGTATGCACTCAGGGAGGATGCATATCAATGGTTTCGAGCTTATGAGCTTGAGATCCATTCGTGGGAGGAATGTAAAGATGCCCTCTTGGAGAGATTTGGTTTGGACGAGTATACACTCACTCAGAGGAAGAACCAGTAAGGAGTTACGCTGACCGACTTCGCAACCTCATCCGATACCTGCAAGACCCTTTGCCTGCACGAATGATTATACAGCTTTTTATCAAAGGACTTATCCCGCCGCTTAGGGAGCGAGTTTTGATGGCTTCTCCTGCTGGGACGTTGTCAGAGGTCATTAAGTTGGCCTCGAACTACGAGCAATCCTTTGGGGTTGCCCCAGTAGGGATAGCTGTCTTCCCTAACCCCTTGGAAGAAAACAGGCGCCAGCAATGGAATGATAACCGCAACCAGCGTGGAGGAAACTTCAAAAGGCAACAGCAGCAGCCATTGCTACAACTGCCACCGCAACAAGACCGGGAACGTGAACGAAATTGGGCCCTTAGGCCTAGGGACAACCAGGACTGCCGCCGAGAGCAAGAACCCCGGAACCTTCTGGTAAACCAACCGCCGGCGCCAACCAGAAGCAATCCAAATTCAAACCAAAACCCCAAGGAACCTGACATTTCTGCCCTTGCACGGGAGTTCGAGAGAATGAAGGTACAACTTGCTGAGTTACAGAGTGGAGCTGTGACTGCCCACTTTACTCAGTTTGTGGACGAACCAGAGACCCCCCATGAGCAGGCTAAACCCCCAACTGACGGCTACACTGCAGTGGCAGAAGCCTACGGCAAGAGAGCCGCCGAAGACGCACCGGAAGCCCAGTCAGTACCGTTAAAGAGGAGGCCAAACAATTGGGAAGATGCTACTGTGGACCCAGTGGGTGTCCCTAGTGACCGACCCGATGAAGCGCGGCGCCCTACTCGGGTAACTGGACCTACACAACCTACCCCACCAACTCCAGCGCCACTACCAGAAAGGCGGGCAACAGTGACTCGGCATCCCATCGATCTAGGAGCCTTGCCATCTTTGCCTGACCGTGTAGTTTACCGGCGTCCAACAACCACCACTGGTCCTACGGAACCAGTTCAACAAATCAAGAGCTTACCAATGAAGTTGTCGGTACAAACGTACCTCAACCACGTAAGTGATGACGAGTTTGAAAGGGTTATAGCTGAACTCAAGGAATCAAGGAGCAAATCTTGCCGCACCCGCAACCGAAGTACCGCTGGAGCTCAGGAGGAAGTCGTGACCTTATCTAGCAGCACTAGCGAAGACGGACCTAAGGTGATCGCGCGTCAATTTATCGAGGCTAAACAACCCACACAGAACCTTCAACGGGCAGGTGTGACCACTACGGTGGCACGTGTGCCTGTGCTGATCAACGGCGTTGTTTTTGAGGATGGTGTCATTGACACAGGAGCTACCAACACCATGATGTCGCAGGCTGTTGCCAGGCGGTTAAATCTATGGGACCAGATTGAGCCCTCCCGGCTTAAGTTTTTATGTGCGGATGGGAAATCTTCTGCCCCTTGGGGAGTGTTGCGCCGCTTGACGGTTGGGGTGGATGGTCTTGAGATCCCCCTCGATGTCTATGTGAGCGGTGCCACGACCTACGATATATTGTTGGGCACTGATATCAGCTTGGTTGGGCAATCGATTGGCTATCGCAGGCCAAGGCCGACATCAGCTTCTCCAAGCAAGAGATGACCTTCAGAATCGACCCCTATCTCGTGGGCCGAGTGGGGATCAATGTTGGTAACGACAAGACATCGGCTCGTTACTGTGTTCGTATCGAGGAGGACCTTACGGATCTTCCGGAATTGGTAGAGGTGGAATCAGAAGAGGACCTTCTGGACAAGACAGAGCCAGAAGGCAACCTACAGCAAGAGAACCTACAAGAGAAACAAGGCGAACCGGACGTGGAGGCCGGTGAAAGCTCCCATGGAGAAGTACTACAAGCAATGGATCTGGAAGAAGGCAGTACGCTAGTCAGGGTCGACAAGGACAGTGGGACTCTACTTGGAGCTTCAGAGGAGGAAATTGTAGAACATGAATCCACAAACGCGCTTGCCTCGGAGTCCGTACCCGAAGAAAGCGAGAACAGCATGGACATTAAGCACGTCTACATCCACATGGAGGCGCAAACGTTGTCTACAAATGGCTATATGGCTCCAATGGAGGAAGTTTTGACCCAAGATACGGGGCCCTCAGCCCCTAGAAGAAAGGCTCGGTGGCTGAAGCCTGATGGGACCCTTGACTCGGCTTTGGTCAGCCACCTCAAATCGTCTGAGTGCCGTGAAGGGAATGATCCATGGAAATTGGAGGGCACACAAGGTCCGGAAACGGGACAGGTGCTCGTATTACAAACTGAAGGGCCCTCTACAGCCAACGCAGTCCTTGCCAACCAACCAACGTCGACACAGGAGGGGGAAAGACCAGCACCACTGCCTCCTCCTATAGCTGAGAATAAGGAAACCAATTCCATAATGAGTCTTGAACCTGGATAGCTTCCTCCACTTTCTTCAATGAAGCGACAGCAATTACCAAGACTCTCGGATAGAGCACGTTGTCGTGATCAGAAAGTTTACATGTCCTTGTTTTTGTGAACAAGGAGAAGATTGCATAACACATGTACTGCACTAAATTGCAAGTACAACTACGGTATCATAAAGTACCAAAACATGTCTTGCATAGCCAAAAGAGTCTTGACCCGTGTCATGCCAGCCTACTTATCTCAAATAAACTAACACAACACTCGCCAATAAGAACTCTCGAGATGATTTATAATACTGTCACTTGACCGCTATCAATATGCTTAAAGCTGGTTCTGATCAAGTGCGACTTGTCCACCATCTCAAAAACAAATAACAGCAAGTACTGAGGGGCTCTGCTGTCCTCCTCTGCAAATTGTCAGTAGTGGATGGTGGTTAAGCTGTCTGGATACTCCACATTGGCATCCAGTGCTCAAAAACATGTCCTTCAGCAACAAAAGATTGATACTGTGGCCAAGAAATGGCTCAGACTTGTCCATACTGTCTGCAACAATCAGGATTATGTCCATATTGCAGTAATACTCAAGTGCCACAATGGTACAAAACAAGCAACTCAAATGTAAATGCACAAGTCTCAATTGCAACAATTAGTTTAAAGCCCACTGTTGGGTGTAGCAGAATTTTCCTGCAAAGTCAGGTCTTCAATGGCTTGGGCCATTTTATAGGTCCTTCTTTTGTTCCTCACTGTGCGGCCGCGATTCTTTCTTTTCTTCGATTTCGTTTCCTCCATCTCACTGTCGCTCGAGTCTACTCCCAGCTCAAGAAGTGCTTCACCCTGGATTAGCCCCCCTTCCTTCTTCTCACACACACACAGCACTCTTGCATTACCCAGTTTCTGGCGCGTCCAATCCCCAAATTCTCAGAAAACTATAATTCTTGTGTATCCCAGTCTATCAAACCTGAAGGATACAGCAGACGACGCGAGCTATCCATAGGCGAGCAACAGTACTGCTCACGTGGGGCGTTAGTAATTACGACCACGTAAATTGTAAACACATTATGTCACAGGGTAAACCATGACATATATGTCGTGATCAGAAAGGGAGTCTAACCCTACCTCAGCATCCCCGAGGCCAGCTGCCTCGAGTGGGTCCTTAATGCTCCTGTTGACTGATTTTGACGTTTTGAGAAGTATATTGACAAACTTCCCAACGTCATGCATACTACGTTCGAGAGATACAGAGTTTGAAGGATTGATAAGAATTTCTTCAGCAATCTGCCTATCAGATTTACCAACCAAAGTAGAAAAGACAGCACTTAGGTGTTGTGCTTTCTGCATGATACCACATTCAACCATGGTGTTGTGGAGAGAGCTCCTCTCTACATTTGCTTCTCCCATGATCCTTCGTGAACGAAATCCGACGGCTCGGACGGAACGTCCGCAGCCGATTCGACAAGGACAGGATGTAACCGATACAAATCCAGAGACACTGGGCTACTAAACATAAAGATCTGCAAGACTCTCTCTCACTTCTCACAGCCCCAGCCCTCATCCCAGATCATGGATCCTTGATCTTATCGAAGATTCTGGAAGATTCTGGCGCAAGTACCAGATATTTTTGATAAAAGAAAAGGCGCAAATGCCCAAAAATATATCCAAATAATCAGCTGGCGCAAGTGCCAAAAGATATTTAATTATACTGCTGGCGCAAGTGCCAAAATAAGGACGAAATTCTGAGGGGTAAGCCCCTTGGCAATAAAACACAATGTGCATCCAAGGCAGAAAGCCTTAAAACATTATAAAGTTCATGGGGAAAGCCCCAAAGTGCATGACCCTGTGGAATGCGGCAAGGTAGATGTGTTTGTGTGGCATTCCATGGTCAGTCCTGCAAATGCAGCTAAAATCCAGGTACCTGCAGTGGGAAATACTTCTACTACCCCCACATTTAGTATCCTAATTCTAGTGAATTGAAGATTTCATATTGCGTCATGACTGCTTGGTGATTGTTAGAAATGTATTGAGGGACAAAGTTGTACTGATATTCAGGTGTTGTGTGGACTCTCCCCCCCCCCCCATCTCCAAGCGGTTCGTGATATTTGACCAAGTGTGTCACATGTCGTTTGAACAGTTGTGGTTTTTTGAATTGTGTACCACCCGTGGTCAAAATTGCAATAGTCTTGTTATCATTGAAACTCACAATACGAAAAGGACCTCTCAGACCCGTTTGAAGAGGGCCAGAGTTCTGTGTAATCTCCAACACCAGATCATCCACCTGTAAGTTTGTGTGTTTGCGTTTGTCATGATTGCGGTTGACACGCCCTACTATGTTCTTGTGCATGGCGTTGTCCAAAGCACGCGCAACCAAGTCATACTGTTCTCTCAATTTATCATGCAACTTACACACATAGTGTTCAGGGGAGATGGCTTCTGCACAATTTACAAGCTCCTCTCTCACAGCCAAAGGCAGTTTAGGGGCATAGCCATATAACATTTCTGCAGGTGAGAAATTACAGATCGAAGCATGCTTGCGGGACATATAAGCTTGCTGCACTGTGGGAAGAGAATCTGACCAGTTGGTTGGATAATCGTTATAGTGTTTGGTCAGCATGTCCTTCACAGTTTTTACTAAACGCTCAACCACACCATTTGCAGAGGGATGGTTTGGGGAGATCCGAATGTGATAAATCCCCAAGCGTGATAGCATGTGTTCGAATTCGGCAGCAAATTCATTCCCATTATCGGATGTCACAACAGAAGGTACACCATACCTACAAATCCAAGCACAATAAAAGGCAGAGGCAACAGACAAAGAGGTCTTATCTTGTACGGTGATCATCTCAGCTACTTTAGTAAAGTAGTCTATCATCAATACAACCCAAAGTTTTTGTTTGTCCTGTTTGCCGTGTTTGTCTTTTGCCAACATGCGAGGAAGAGGGCCAAAAAGGTCAATGTGCACGTGATTCATAGGGCCAAATAAAGCAGGTTTCTGAAGTAACGGAGGTTCAGGAGCCAAAGCCTTGGACTTTTGGCATGGCTCACAAGTACGCACAAACAACTCAACATCGGCCTTAAGTCCAGGCCAGTGAAAGTGTTGGTGAAGAACTACAAGGGTTTGGGCAACACCAGGATGGGCAAGCACGTCATGTATCATAGCAATGATGTCCCATCTGTACGGCACAGGAGGGCAGACGAGCCAACGTGGTGGCCTACCTCTGATTTTCTTGAAAACAAGCAACCAACCAGTGATGGACGGGTGTGCTGTGAAGTACGAGCCTCTTCTTCTGAATTCTGCCGCTATCTTGGGAGGAAGATTGGTCAAAAGATCTAGATTGTGTCCAGAATAAACAAAGTCCAAAAATGCAGCATCCCTATAAGGGTCGTGTCTGTGGCATTCCAAAGGCGTTTCTGCATTCTTGATCTCTGCAATCTTTAGTTCTCCATCTTTTCCAAGATATGGATCACAAGCCGGGCAGAACCAGCAGCCCCCAGGTACGATTGAGCGGGGTGGAAACAAACATCGCAGGTGAAAGCAACGGTTACATCCATCGCACAAAACAATATTGTCATCACCTTGCGGAAAACCACAAATTACACATGGAATAGAGTCAAGGTCACTTTGCTTCACAGGTTGAGGTTCCCAAATGGGCGTAACAGCATAAACATGTAAAGCTTCAGAATGCACGCAACGGGATAGGCAATCAGCAACAAGATTATCAGCCCCTTTTTTATACTGGATATCGATGTCAAATTCTTGGAGCCTAAGGGCCCATCGTTCTAATTTACTATTTGTGTGTCGCTTCGAATCCAAATACTGTAAGGGTGCATGATCAGTATAAGCAATAAAGCGCCTTCCGTGTAAGAAAGGTCGAAATTTCTCACACGCCCAAACGAGTGCAAAGCATTCCCCTTCCGTGGGAGAGTAGTTCCTCTCAGCCTGTTTTAGTGTTTTTGAAGCAAAGGCTATGGGATGGTCAAAATTAGTCACAGGGTCAGGTTGACTAAGTATGGCACCTATGGCTGTTTTTGACCAATCAGTTGTTAAAGCAAAAGGTAAGCTAAAATTGGGTGCACGTAAGATGGGTTCAGAGGCTAAACAACCTTTCACTTTGTCATATGCATATTGACACTCTGGGGTCCACACAAAGGTAGAAGTCTTCTTCAACAAACGAGACAAGGGTTCAGTAATGCCAGCAAAATTCTCAACATATTCACGATAATATCCCGCAGCCCCCAAGACAGATCTGGTAGTGGAAACATCCCGGGGTGTAGGCAAGTTAAGAATTGCGGCTACATTGTCAGGATCAGGACGCAGACATCCATCTCCAACCACATGTCCAAGAGTTTTTAAGTATCGTGCCCCAAATATGCATTTTGGCCTCTTGAGTTTATCTTATGCAATGAACGTTTAGTGAAGGTATCTCGTAAGTGTCTCACGTGATCTTCCCAAGTTTGTGAAAATACATGAACATCATCAAGATAAGCATGGGAAAACAATGCAGCACCAAGCACGTTGTCCATGAGTCTTTGAAAAGTGCTGGAGGCATTTTTCAATCCAAAGGGCATCCTCAACCGCTCATATTTTCCTTCATGTGTCATGAATGCAGTATATTTGGAATGATCAGGGTGCATCTTTACTTGCCAAAATGCTGACGCTATGTCCATTGCTGAAAAGTATTTAGCGGGGGCCATTTTACGTAGCATCGATTCAATCAAAGGCAAGGGATACGGATCAGACACTGTACATGCATTCAGAGGACGGAAATCAATGCACAACCGTAAAGTGCCATCTTGTTTCTTAACAATCACGGGTGCTGAAATCCATGGGGAAGTGGATTGACGGATAATCCCAAGTTCAAGCAACATCTTAACTTCCCCAGATAAGAAATCCTTCTCTTTCTCAGAATAGGTCGACATATTACGATATTTAGAGGGTGGAAAAGAATCTGGCTTGAGATGTATTTGGTGACAAATTTCAGGATCAGAAATACATCCAAGATCATCCTCACTGGGAGAACGAAATTATCCCACATTGATCCCACGGTCCCAGATTGATCCCACGGCAATCCCACATTGATCCCACCAGAATCCCACATCGATCCCACATTCGGTGGGATTTTGTAGTCGCAATCCCACCAATCCCACATCGATCCCACCTCGATCCCACGTTCCCACACCAATCCCACATTGTTCCCAAAAGAATCCCAGACCAAGAAAGTACCATTGCAAGGATGAATGTCACCTCATGACAGCTGTCCAAGGGTCACAGCCATCTGGACATCATGCAAAATGCATGTCCAACCTGTTTCCCATCCCCATGTCTGCAAAGACCACTAAAAGTCAGATGTATATACTCCTCCCCTAGGGTGCCAGGGGCCTCCCACAACCCCTCTCTGCCAGGGCAGCAAATTTGAGCCATCATCTCCAAAAGTTTAATCTGCAGCCACACCCAGCCACAGCCACACACACCCAGCCACACACACACACACACACACACACACACACACACACACAGACACACACACACACACACACACACACACACACACACACTCTCACACACACACACACACACACACACACGCACACACGCACGCACACACCCACACACACACACACACACACACACACATACACACACACACACACACACACACACACACACACACGCACACACACACACAGACAGCAACACACACAGCCACACACACACACACACACACACACACATACACACACACACACACACACGCACACGTGCACGCGTACGCAGACACCGACAGACACACACACACACACACACACACACACACACACACACACACACACACACACCCACACACACACACACACACACACACACACACACGCACGCATACACACACACCGACAAAGAGAGAGAGAGGGGGCCAAGGGCAATTGCCCTTGGCCTATCTCCCCCTACATCCCCCTTGCAAGGGGGTTGTCAAAGACAGATTGTAAACCAGAACTTTCCCCGACAGCAACGCTTTGGTACCGATGAAGGTACCAGTATGACCCGTAGTCATACTAAAAGAACAATGAAGTAGCCGGCTACTCTGTAACCTGCCTTGCAATTAGGTAATCTAGTGGAAAACTGAATCGAAAAGCCAAGAAGCCAGGTGCACCTGAATGCCCTTGCTATTGTTGAAGGATGCCCTTGCCATGCCAGTAGCCAGAGAAACCTTGCTCCATGTTTGCACCAAAGAACTGCTTTCCCTGGATAAGGAAACCTTCTGACGCTATGAACAGGGGTATCCCTTGGTTCTGATGTACTTTGAAGTTGGTCTCCAGTCGAGATTCTCCACATTTACCCCCAAGGCTCATACCCAGCACGTAAAAGAAAATAGAGAGAGAGAGAGAGAGAGAGAGAGAGAGAGAGAGAGAGAGAGAGAGAGAGAGAGAGAGAGAGAGAGAGAGAGAGAGAGAGAGAGAGAGAGTGTTAGAATGTGTGTGTGCATGCCTGTGTGTATGTGTGTGTGTGTGTGTGTGTGTGTGTGTGTGGTGTGATTCTGCGTGTGTTCGGTGTGTTAAGAAACCAAAGAAACACACGCCACACACACACACACACACACACACACACACACACACAGGGGCGGGGGAAGGAAGGAGAGAGAGAGAGAGAGAGAGAGAGAGAGAGAGAGAGAGAGAGAGAGAGAGAGAGAGAGAGAGAGAGAGAGAGAGAGAGAGAGAGAGAGAGAGAGAGAGAGGGGGGGGGGAGGGGGGGAAGAGGTAAATAGGCGTGAGCGCTGGCGCCCCTGCATGGTAGAAAGCAGCAGTTCCTTGTGTAGGAAGCTATGGCCTCGGCTTTTACGCTCATTGTGCAGGCAGGTCTGGCCTCTCTGCTCTGCACCTGAGTGGCCCGGCTTGGATAATCCCCAAACTGTTGCATGATATAGGTTTTCAGAGTTAGCCCTGCAAGGTGGGCCCTCACCCAGCACAGTTTCTTTTCCAGGGCACACAAGCAAAGAGACAGGTAGTTCACTGGTATACATATAAACAGAAACAAGTCCGGAAATCTTCTTTGTTGCTTCTAGCCGGCCAGACATGAAAGCCAAAACAGACTGACGAAACCCAAAGTGACCTACCTGGACGCACCCTTTAGCAGCTCATTGAATCCAACACAACTCATATAAATCATAATCCTTGAAAACATTTCTCAAAATAACAACCGTGAAGCAGCTTATCCAAAAACAAAACACAGACAACGCGCGGACACTGTGCAAACTAGACCTCAGGTAGTTACCGCTGAGCTGCTCCCAATCTCCAGCTTCAGATTCTGGAAAATGGTAGAAATAAAGGATACAGTGCACAGCTGCATATTTTCAGCCTCCGTAGGACATCGAACGGGAGGCACGTAAACAAGTCCGGGACAGCTCGGGGCAGCTGCAGCTACAATTCGCCGTTCCCGTGACACTGTCACGTTACGTGACACACGGGACGTCCAAGACGGTATTGGTTCAACATTGTTCTGTGAGTTGGACCAACACATAGACCAACATTCCGAAGATAATATTTGTGTTTGTGGAGCATTTTTGTTTCATGTCTATCATTGAACAGCTGGCGACGGAGTTGCGTGGGGCGTGCAACGGCTACGTCGCCTGCATTTTGAATTTTTGTGCTCCGGAGTAACTTCTGTTTCTCCAATCTTGTTGTATTAGTTATTCCATGCTTGGATAAGTTGTTAGACTGCTTTTACGAAGGCTCTCGAGGCTGTTTTGGCACGGCAAGAAACGGCTAAGCATGGATGAGGCACGGCTTGCCTGAGGTTGGGGCTCGTTTAGGCCTCTGGGCTGGCCAAATGTAAGGTAAGGACAGATAATGTGCCTTTCTACTGTGTTTACTTCAATGACCTATTCAAATTACATTGCTTCATTGAGTTGGGGTCCTAGCAGAACTATGCTGCAGCATCATTGTCCAGGTGCTGCAGGCCCTGAGGCATTTCAGCCTGTGCCTTACATGTCTATCAGTATGTGGGGGCTTAACTCATAATTCAGATCAGTTTGCACATTGTGTGCTTGTTCACCATGTGTGTTAGCTTCCTTCTTAAAGAAGGATAGCAATGGGTAGGGGGATTCTTTGTATTGTGGGTTGTCAAGTCTAATACAAGAGAAAGACTTTGGGGCAGGGGCATACTGTATCAATGCTTGCAGTAATGCTTCCAAGTCCCGTCGGCCAGCATCACTGCTTCTTAAGCTACAAATTGAGGACAACAGGTTCATTCACCTGCATTGAGTTTCACACAAGCACGCACTTGACTCCGAGTATTTGACATGCAGGCCAAATCACTGTGTACAAAGGTAGAGAAAACAGCTGCAATGGAGACACATTGTCTGTCACTACGCACTGCCGAGACGAGGAACTCGGCAAATTTGAACAGAATCTACCAGTCTGCAAACGCCTAATCTGTTTCTGACGGCAAACTTGCTGATGACAAAGTCGGTAGCAGCGACAAGAAATTGACCTTGATGATTCATAGAGGTATTTCATCTCTGTAACATCCATGGAACCCTCATATTTTCCACGTGTGCAATGTGTGTGTGTGTGTGTGTGTGTTGGGGGGGGGGGGGGGGTGGCGTGCGTGCACGCGATTGCATGTCTGTTTGTCACAGTTTGCTCCCCCCCCCTCCCCCAACCCCCCTTTACCAGCTCCTCTCACCCTTATCCTCTCTCTCCCCCCCCCCCCCCTTTTCACTCTCTCCCTCTTGCCCCCTTAAACCTCCCTTCCCTCTCCCCTATCTCCCTTTCTGTTACGATATTTCCCCTTTCCCTCATTTGTGCCTACATCCTGTCCAGGAGACTGTTGCTGGGAAGCGTAAGGAGAAACCCACCGCAACGAAGGTGCGCCGAGGTCAGAAGAAGAAGCTCCATGTGTGCAGGACCCTTACCTTACTTGGCCCCCCCCCCCAAGTCTCTCTCTCTCTCTCTCTTTCTCTCTGTGTGTCTGTGTGTGTGTGCGCGCGCGCGCTCGCACGTGCGCGAGCGCGTGTGTGCGTGTGTGTTTGTCTCTCTGTGTGTGTGTGTGTGTGTGTGTGTGTGTGTGTGTGTGTGTGTGTGTGTGTGTGTGTGTGTTGCTGCAGATCTTGGAGATGATGGCTCAGACAATTTGCCATGGCAGAGGGAGGGGTTCTGGGAGGGGAGGAGTACATATCTGGTGTTTAGTGGACTTTGGAAACAGTGCGCGCAGCTTCTTGATGCCTGGGAGGGGTTGGGTGAGGGGCTTGGGAGCAATATTTTGTCTCCAGCGAAGCCCTGGGTGTGGGAGCGGGATGGGCATCAACAACTTGGCATTCTTAGGTCGACATGCATGGCTGAAGCACAATGTTAAGGACCTGATGGTGATTTTACATAGGCTGTACCTCATGCACAACTTTCTTTTCAAAGTGGTCCATGCAAGTGACATGGAGTGTGGGTTTTGCAGTAACATCGAATACGCAGCAACTGCCCATGGAGCTTGGAAGATCTTCCTCTACAGGACTAGAGAGTCATTCAGGCACGGGAGCCGTTTCCAGAATTTTCATGCCGGCAGAGGATTGGAAAGTTCCTGTCTGTCAAGCAAGTACACCCACCAACTGTGGAATCTGTGGCTGCTGGTACCAGTCTCACAAAGTGACACCAGCCGTGCATTATTAGTATTGTCAAAAGCGACATCATCAGTGTAGGTGGGTGGGTCTGAGGTTTTATGGTAGCTCTCCTGGGTGCAGCCAAAACATGGGAGCCACTACATGAACATGGGAGTGCAGTTAGTATCCCATGTATACATATGTTTCGGCCCTTAAGTTTGCATTAAGGTTGTAGAGGCTGCCAGACCAGCATATGATCCTGAGTCAACAAGACATATTGCATGGAGTTTAATTACTTGCTGGTAGCTTCAAAACTGGTAATGAAGTTGACATTTAAGTTTCTGCATTAATATGTGGGTATTCCTAAGTGCACGGACATACGATATATATATACGCCTTCGTGGCTAATTCCTTTATTTAAAAGCTTATAGACGAATAAACTAGTATGCACTCTATACATAGCTATGTATACGTACAGAGTGCATACTATAGTAGCTAGCTAGCTGCTATAGCTAGTAATGAAATAGGTTAAACTTGGCACCTGCAGCTGCGCAGGTGCATGCAGGTCATCTGATTTGTAATATTAATGGTATACTCATGATGATAGACTTTTGCTGATTTCTTTACATCTCCTACTACTCTCCCACTAGTCTGAGGCTTCATATGCTCATCCTATGTCAGTCCCACATGGATCCCATACAAATCCCACGTGCTTCCTGGGATCATTGTTGGATGTCCCAGATCATTCCCGTATCAATCCCACATCGATCCCACTCAGTCTGTCCCAGATCGATCCCATAAAAGTCCCACATCGATCCCACAAATTCTATCCCACATCATTCCCAGATCGATCCCACATCGATCCCACCAAAATCCCACATCGATGTGGGATCGATGTGGGATCGGAAATTCCGGTCCCAGAATCGTACACTTTGGTCACACAATCCCACATCGATCCCAAATTCAATCCCACATTGATCCCACATCGATCCCAAATTTTCAGAGTTCAATCCCACATCGATCCCACATCTATCCCACACTGTGGGATCGTTTTGGGATCGATGTGGGACTTTTAGCAGCTGGTGGGATCAATGTGGGATCAATGTGGGACAATTTCGTTCTCCCAGTGCCTTCCCAGTGCTAAACAAGTCAGCAAACTCCTCTAACAGGCTCTCAATATCCCTTCTCTTATCATCATCCAGCTCAGAAGTGGGTGGCATAACCTTCACCTCACAAAGGTAGGGACAAGAATCAAGCAAAACATCATCAGGTTCAATTTCATAAGAGGCAGCTAGAGTGGAAGATGGAGGGGCCAAAGCAGGGTCACCCATAAATGTGGCGGAATTTCTTAGCTGCAATGAAAAAGGCAAAATAGCTGTCTCAGCCTTACACGCTCTCAAGATTTGCGTGATTTCATCGAAGTCAAATAACTCATCTGGCACCCGGTGCTCGTAGCTCCGGTCTTCAAAGATGCAATGGAAATAAAGTTCTGACATGATATATTCAAGGTCTGGTAACAAAGAAAAATCCTGTGCAATCAAACAAGCTACGACGAGACCACTAATTAGGTCATCTTTTTAGTCTTAAACGCTAACTCAAGCATTTGGTACGTGCCTTATAAGGTCATCTTTTTAGTCTTAAACGCTAACTCAAGCATTTGGTACGTGCGCTTCTCAGATACATTCTGCATGAGTTGATTACGAGGAAGACCAATGGCATATTTGGAAAGCTGAGGCTTAAGTTGAACATCATATTGAACCATGAATGCCCAACCGATCAGAAAATCAATGGCCAAGTTGTCTATGATGAGGAAGGTAGCAATGTAGTAAGCATCTTGCATGCATATGACAAGGTCTTCAACTACCCTCAAAGACATGGTGTGTGAGGTACCATCAGCCATGTTTATCCTGAAGGGTTTAATACCTTTGATCTGAGCAGGTGTGAACAAATGTTTGTTAGCCTCATATGCTTTTCCACTCATCAAGTTCGTGTTGCAGCCTGAGTCAAAATGTCCAGTGCGGATGGCCATAGGGTTGAAGTGTGAAGGCCTTGCATCCTTAGAAACAGCGGGTTTAAGAAATGCAAACTTAAATGCCGGCATTGAAGCCGTGGGAATGAAGATTGTCGGCACCTGATTTATTGCGACTTGAGCAAAATCAGTGTCCAACGGCAACGGAATGGCTTCCGCAATCTGCATCGCTGGCGTGAGTAAAGAAATCAATGGAATATCATCTTCATTAAAATTCTTCCTGGAAATAAAATATGCCTGCTCTATGTGTAGAGCGTGGCCAGCATTCCCTGCCTGATTAGAAGTTCCTGCATGATTGGAAGTCCCTGCTTGACAAGGAAAGGCCTCCCCCCCTTGCAGAGGAAGCTCTTTGCCATTGAGAGAGCAACAAAATGCAAGCTTTTCCTCTGCAGCCATATTATTTAGTGCTGTACCTAACTCTACAAGGACATTCTGAGCATCAGCAGCAGAGGGAGTAAGCAAAGCATCACACGCATCGACAAAAGCAGGGAACAAAGGGTTCTTGTTGATGCGCACAAGACCCGATAGTGTGGTTGTTATAACAGCTGAAGCGATACGACTCTCAGGGTTGTGAAAATAAGGTGCAGGATGGTGCGCGGGGCGCACATCTTCTCGATCAGATTGTCTAAAATTCTCAGCCCTGTGGGGTCTTCTATTATTCAAAGCATACACATTTGCTGGAGTAACTTGATAGGACGTACCAGACATGGGACCAACGCCTTGCAGCATATTGCAAAAGATTTGGTTAAGTTCAGGGCAGTCACTAGTGATAATATTAGATTCAAATGCAGGTGTAACAGCAGTGGTGTGAGAGAGATCAGCATCACCCTGTACTGATGTGCCAGTCACTTCCCTTGCATGCCGTAATAAGCCATCTGCATGAACATGCCGAAGAACAAGTGCGTGATTCGCAATATCCCTGCGGGTCTCCATGGGAGACATCTGTGCACCAAGATGCTCGCGCGGAGGCGGGTTACTCTGCCTTTTGCTAAGTAAGTCATTGATATCAATAGACCAATTAGCAAAGCGAGGATTTGCATCTCGTGAGTCTTGAAATAGTGCAACAATGTCAAGGTGATCATGTGTCAGCTGTACTTGAGGACATACAGTAGTTACTACACTCCTATCATGTACCACAGTCCTAGTTGTTATCATGCGGTGAGTGGGTAAATTAGTAGCGTCGACTGCAACATAGTCATCTTTATTTGGAGTACGCTGCCAGATAGGTTCCAACGTGCATCTAAACTCAGTGTTGAACCTAGCCATATATAACTCATTAGGCTCTTCTGGTGGGTGCTTCAAAACAGGTGTAAAATCAAATGAAGGTTTGACTCTGCCACTTTCATAATACACATCCGCTGGTTCAATGTTCTGGCCACTTGGCCATCCGGTGTGTGCGGCAGGTTTCGGAAGATGCTCAGGCCAATATGGTGGTTTTTCGAAAGAATGAATGGTGGGATCAAAAAGAGCAAACTTCCATGGCCAGGTAGCATTCTTCTGTCTCTTGGCCAAGTTGGTAGGATCCGGTAAAGGCATTCTCCAACAACCATCTGAATACAAGGGTACATGCTGAAACGCAGATTCATGTTCAGGAAGTGGAGGTACTGGTAAATTAGATTGCCCAGGGATGTCATAAGGCTGGGGCTTACCTGAAGCCTGCTGCTGTAAATCAAATGCATGTTTTTCTCCAGCAGTCATCAGCCTTTTTCCTTTTCAACGGCTAGAATATCTGAGGTAATTACTTGCTTGAAAGAGAAAGGCCCGGCTGAATTTGGTGCAGCAGTACTCGATGAATTATTTTGCTGCGCCGTACGTGCCGGAACATTCTTTTTCTGGATAGAGGGTAAAGATGGAATGCCTGCAGGGGTCTTGACTGCTAATGCTGACTTCCTGCCACTTGCCTTAGGCTTGCGAATGATTTTCCTCACTGGTGGAGGCTTCGCTGCATTCCTGGGTTTAGTGCTTGAAGGATAATCTTGAGGCAACTTAGGAAATTGTTCATCCACAGGAGTTGGAGGACAAGGTAAAACTTGGTCAGGAGTTGCTGCAGCATGCTCAATAGACGGAGAAGACACAGTTCTCTTGCGTTTATTGGTAGCAGCACTGGCAGGCACATAAGTAGTAAATTTGCGAGTCTCAATTGGCATAGGCGTAAAAGAAGACTCAGGGTTACCTTCACCATCAGTCTCTTCAGTATCTTCTTCATGTTTGCTGCCAGATGTGAGATCACAAATATTAACATCTAGATCCGAATCCTCATCACCTGAGAAGTGCAGCTGCATCATGAATGAGAATGGTGATTTCTCTTCGAAACCCTGGTTATAATTTGCGTAGCCTCTGCCGTATCCGCGTCCTCTGCCCCTGTAATTAGTGTTGCGGTTATCCGTGAAGTTCCCTTGGTTCTGCTCATTCTCTCCCTGCGAATTGTTCACTTTTCCTGCCTGCATGTTGTTAGTCCTCTTGTTCTGCAGGCTCATTACAAATTCAGCGTCCGAGTCTAAAGCCCAAGTTTGTAAATGTGAAAAAGTGATTGGGTTTGGGTTATCAGTGGCCTGCATTGCCACATGCATGGTGGACAGTTTCTCCCTCATGAATCCACGGTGAAACTTGTCAGACATCGAGTTAATGATAATCTCAAACGTCTCTGCTTTTTCAGGCAACCCAACCCAATGTTTATATCCTAGATCCTTGATCTCAGTGATATACTCACCTGCAGGTTGATTTTCCTTCTGACGTTTTGCTCTCAATGCAGCAAGATACCCAATATGATCAGGTTTAAACAAGCGGGTTAGTATCACAAAGAACTCTTTGACATCAGCAATGTTCTTACCCATGGTTGCTGAATCAATGCTTAATGCCACTTCAGTATTCACTCGCGCAGCCTTCTTGACTGCATCCAAGATTTCTGCCTCTGACAAACCTGTGCCATCCTGTCGTATAATGGCCTTGACGTGATCGATCCAAAATGTAATTGCACTGCCCTTGACGAGTGCGGGAAGACGCTCTGATAGCATCTTCCTTCGAGTTGACCTCTCTTGCGGAGTTGGGACGTTGCTGACTGGCGTAGATCTCTGATGTCTGACGGCTGCCGTGACTGCCGATGTAATCTGAGTCGTCATCTCACTATCTTTTAAGTTCAAAGACTTGTGTATGGCCCTAACAAGACCCTTCATCATGTGTACAGCTTCGTTACCAACGTCTATTCCACCCCTAAGTGAATCCGCAAAACGCTGGGCTTCTGCCTGACCACATCCTCTTTCGATATTCTGTAACATAGCTGGAATTAACGCAGCTAACTCAGGCTCGTCCTAGATGATTTGCAAAGACTCGTTAACAGGTGGTGCTTCAGGTGTACCTAATACTATAGGCGGTTGTCGGACACGACGTCTGGGTGGACTAAATTCCTCTGTAATCTCAACATCACAATAAGGATCAGCTTCCATACCTCGACGCCAATGTGTTATACGTGTATAGACGGCTAACACAGTTCCAGTGGTGGGCTCAGAAACTCTTCGCTAAGGCGATGCCGGACTTCCCGGTTGTCCCCCTAAATCAAGCTCTACCACACTCGATTCCTCCTGTGACAATGACAAGTGTTCTCTTACAAAATAAACGCTCAGGTGTAACAATGTTCTGTCTTACGAATCCTCAGTCTGCGTGAACGACGATCACTCGGGTACTCGACTTATCGGTGCAAAGCTGCCTTTCCTATGCCTTATGTTGCCTGCAATCCAGTCAATCAATCCTCCTAGCTTTCAGCAAATGTTAAAAATGTGAGGTGGAACACGGCCTAACCGGGAGATCAAGTGCTTAGGCGGCATGCCTGAACGTTCGGACAATGAACATAGATTTGCACGATAATTCACTGTCCTACTAGAACACACTTTATCGACCTCTACCTCAAGGACTTATGTGCCACTGTTCAGATGTAAAATTAAAGAGCGCGAAGCTTCCTCGGCCACGCAAGCTTACTCACACCGGAAGAGATAACTGGACTCAAAATATGACGCAAGGCAACACAGGGTTTCAGAATATGGCAGTCTAATGCCCAACAAACTCAAAAAGCGACCCAAATATCTCAGCCGAAGCACAACAAGACGAAGACAGCAGACCTCGGAGACTCCGAGAAGAGTCTCACAAGGTGGAATTCAAAAGGAAAACACTCAACCACAGTTGATGAATGCGTAGGTATTGTAAATGGTAAATCCTTATCACACTTAACTCGAGCTCGAGACACTCCTGGAACGTGGCGCCTAACACGATCTACACACGATGGAGTCCGAAACAGGCAGATCCTCTCACGATATCAACGGGAAAAGGAGATAATGGAATATATATAAAATTTGAGTGTAATAACTCAAGCACACAGGTACCTATCCAAAAGTGTGACACTCCCCTGGTGGGCGTCCCCTACGCAGGATCTACGCTATCACAGGCTCCCCATGGCAAATGTGAGGCTCTCTTGGCTCTCACTTCCTAGGCTTACCTCCTGTATATCGCTGGTGCTGGCTGTCGGCTTGTCGACTAAGGGATGCAACGAATCCCGCCTCTGCTACCTAACGAAAGGAAAGGATACAATGAACAAAGAGACTGTTCCTATTGCGCATTCACAGTCAAAGCTGCTTCAAGGCAGATAGATAACGTCTGTATCCACGGTAATGCAGGAAAAAGTTAGAAAAGTATCCCAGGCATCAAAATCTGAAGGATACAGCAGACGACGCGAGCTATCCATAGGCGAGCAACAGTACTGCTCACGTGGGGCGTTAGTAATTACGACCACGTAAATTGTAAACACATTATGTCACAGGGTAAACCATGACAACGTAATTTGCACTACCTCAATAAGTGAATAATACAAATCTACTGTTTTCATTGCGGAGCGGCGGGTCTCCCACCCCGCTCCAGATTTTAAGGAGGGGGAAACATTACAGATGTGATGTGAACCTGGGTCCTTGTGGTTCTGTGTGCCTTAACTGACTATTTTCTCTTATTTTATGAACAAATTTCGAACGGTTTGTGACAGTTTCGTACAGCTTTAGTTTCCGTACCTAACGGTTGTCATTCCTCGGATCCGGATCGCGGTTCTCGGTTTGAACGCGGTGATCTCGATTCGGTTGTACAGCTTTGACTTTCAGGCCATATTTGACGCGTAATAAGGCAGTTTCTCACACGCTCTTGTCTCTCCGAGCGAACATCGGCTCGGAAGCTTCTTTAGAAGTCTCGCGAACATTCCCTGCAGCTCCGATCAATTAATTAGAAGTTTCCTGAAGCTATACTTTGCATTTATTGTCAATTTATTGCCTCTCGTAATAGTATTACGCTATGCGCACCCATAATTGGGGAGACGCTCGTTTGGCTCGCTAGGACTATAAATAGGGGTGCCTCCTCAGTTTCAAATCAGTTTTTGCTTCAGTGTCGTGCGCCCATCCCGACGAAGAGGATCTGGCTTGCACCACTGGCAGCTCCGCACTGGGCTTGTGCGTCACTGAAAGTCCCATCTTTGTAATCCGATCTGATCAATCAACCCAAATTATTGAGGCTTGCCTCTGACCCCTTGTCTGTAGTACCCCTTGGTGCCTTTGGCATTGAGGATAACTTCTGATCCCTTCCGAGGTGATCTGGCGATCCGACCCTTATCCAAATTCGCACCCCCCCGAACAAAAATTTTATCCGCAGCAGATACGCCGGGCAACGCTCCACCCGTGTTAACATTACAAAGGCAATCTGTGATCAAATTCAGCAGCTAATGACTTAAGGATCTCAATTACAATTAACAAGCGATACAGCGATGTATTCAAGGGACGTTCAATGCCAGAGTTTGACAGCTCTTCAACTTCTTTATGCAGTGAACCAACCCAATACCTGTGCTGTACAAAATTCAATTCCCAGAACTTTCAAGCTTAGTCAACCAACGGCTCGCTAAACGGTCGATAGGGATACTTTACTTCACTTCCAATGCGTACGTTTTTTTGTGTTTCTTTCCAGGCAAGTCCAATGTCACAATATCGTTCAAATAGATAACAAGCACGATCGATGGCCGATGCAACTTGCACTAACGGGACTTTCCCAACAAAATACTTTTCGCACGCGTCACAGCAGAAGCATCCTCTGCGGAGATGTTCAACGTCAAAGAGGGTGGCGTTCGCTCGCTGCGCCTCAAAGCGGCGAGACCCCATGGATGTGGGCCCATAACCATTGTGATCTGCAAAGATCCAAAGGTGTTATATTAATCATAAATGATGACTATACTCACAAGTATATCATCCATGTACTTAATCAGTTTGACCAAGACATACATAGTCGACAGCGTCAAACTGATGAACAATTCACGTATAGCAATTGCTTCCACAGAAGTTACTCACAACAAGTGAGAGAGAAAGAAAGCAATTCACATGAGTCTATTCAGGAGTCGGCTTAACAAGCCAAAGAGATCGAATGACTCACAAACTACTGTCGGACGAACACACACACTAACTAGCTAGTCTATAGTCTTACCTGCAAAGATCCAAAGGTGTTATATTGATCATAAATGATGACTATACTCACAAGTATATCATCCTGTGAACACACTAACACCTTTAGTTCATTGCATATGATGAACCTTATCTATAAGCACCCCTCAGCCGTCACATAGCTGACTTACCATGTACTTAACCAGTTTGACCAAGACATACATAGTCGACAGCGTCAAACTGATGAACAATTCTGCAACATTCACATACCCATATTAGTCTCTGATCATCAAAACGGCACTTATGGCCGTGATCAAAAACATGACCGGCAGAGCCCCGACTTACCACGTATAGCAATTGCTTCCACAGAAGTTACTCACAACAAGTGAGAGAGAAAGAAAGCAATTCACATGAGTCCATTCAGGAGTCGGCTTAACAAGCCAAAGAGATCGAATGACTGCCTGGTGGTCCGGGTTCTCTGGCTTTCTGTACTCAGATCAGCGCGTGGGAAACGCGCTGTCCAGCACTGCTACTGGCCTTTTTCACGAACATTAGGACATGCTCAGGGTTCCTATCCACAGAATTTGGACCCTTATCCTACAGTAACACATTTATTAACTCTAGATGCATGTCTTCCAGCCACTAAAGGCTGGAAGGTATTTACAGCCATAGAATAAATATCTCTCAATGCATTAATACTCATAGATTGATCGTTCATAGCCATTGTCAAGATGTTTTTACCTTGAGTTAACTGCTTGGTTAACTTACAGCTAATTATTATATGTAATTGTACCTTCACACACGCACGCACGCACGCACGCACGCACGCACGTGCACGCACGCACGCACGTTAATTAACATGACATAATGAAGTACAAAACCCAACAAGACCCTTCCTTGTGGAAGGAGGCACTGGAGTCTGCCACCCTGCTTTACAACGTGGGCCCCACCACAGGCAGGCCTCTGACCCCTACTGAGATGTTTTATGGGGTAAAGCCTGATGTTGCTTCCTTGCGCACATGGGGCTGTGTGGCACATGTTCACATTCCCCCAGGTCAGCGGTCTGTATTTGGACCAAAGACCATTCCAGGCATGTTCACCGGGTATTGCCCACAGTCTAAGGCCTATAGAGTGTACGTAGGCACTGGTGTATGGAAAGAGAGCAGGGACGTTACATTCCTTGAGCACTTGAAAGGGGGGGAGAGAGTGGGTATGTCTAAGGTGCAACCTGGATCCTCTCAATGGCTCTCAGGAGCGTCCTCGCAGGGCAGGGGAGGCAATTCCAATGTCCCCAGCTCACCAACAGCCATTCCCGTGAACTTTTGGGAAGCAGAGGATGACCCAGTGGTGGAGTGCAAGCCCACTGGATCTCCTGCTACCACTGCCAGCTCTCCAGAGGATCACAGCAGGCTGAGGAGCTCAGTCGGACCTATGGCCCCTAGCAGACAGGATGGATCCCCTGCCACTTCAGAGACCTCACAGCAGTCCTGGTCAGTGCTGGGCCATCTTCAAAATTTAGCTCGGGGGGGTGCTGAAGCGCACTCGCAACTGGACAAACTGCAGAAGATGCAGGAGGGGGTCAGGTTCCAGGGGAAGTCTCAACATAGCCCTTCCCCAGGAACCACCCTCACAAGGGATCAGCGTTATGAACAGCGCCAGGCTAGGAGGGACTCAGTAGGGGTCCCCATGCATGACCCTGGCTCAGGCCAGGTACTTGTGAGTGAGCCACCCTTGGTAGGTCGCCCTGATTTGCAGAGGCAGGTTGAGACAGGGGAGGCTATGCTTGGAGAAAATGTTAGCGAGAAGAGTAATGGGCTAGAAGTGCCAGCAGCAGGGGAAGCACGTAGCCAAGTTGAGCACGGAGCCAATCATGCTTATGGGGTGCAGCCTGACACAATAGGCGTAGCTCAGGAAAGTCAGAGTAGTGTACCTAGGTGTGAGTCCAGGAGAGAGAGAGAGCTGCTGCTTCCACCTGCATTGAGAAAGGTGAGAGATTGTAATGGTGGAGCGCATGAGTCTGGTAGTTCAAGAGAGAGAGTTGGGGAGGGCTCTGGCAGTTCTGGCTGTACTGCGGGATCTCAACATAAGGTACAAAATGTGATGGAATGTAGGGATTTCCCGGCATTTCTGGACATTTCCCTTACCCCCTAGCCTAGGCGCACATGTGGCGCACATGTCGTACGAGCAACGCGAGTACGCACGTGCCTAGCGTCTAGCCTTGGCTTCCTAGCCGTCGAATTCCATTGGATAGTTATGGACGTTACTCTCATAGTAGGATTCTAGGATATTTTCTAGATACTATTGTAGAGGTTTGGTGGACTAGTGCGCTACCATTGGAGGAACGTGAAGACACGATCACGAACCACGGGAAGGAACGGATAGAGACGTAAGCCACGGGAAGACACGCACTCAGGTAATCTGGAAGCTTAGTAGACCACAAGTAGGGAGTGGAAGCTCCGTGAGGTGGGGGTTACTTGTAATTGGAAAGAGCGTCCAACTTGTCGGCCATCCGGCCTTGTCTCTCTCTCTCTCACAACTTAGAAATTCTCTCTAACTTGAGCATTCTACGACATCTGGTATCGGCGAGATGCCGAATTGTTCTCTGCAAGTCTTTCGCGTGGTGGAAGGAGGAAAGTCGTAGGAGGGAGATCGTTCGATGGAAGGTGCCAACTCTCATATGTGGGCCGTAGATGTCACCGCCCTCTTCTGGGAAGTTTAAAAACCTTTCTTCGGAAGAAAGAGAATTTTTGGAAGCGTTGGAAAGCTCAGGGGAGCTGGTAGAGGACTTGATGGAGGGGGCATCTCGCGATCCGTCGCCCGCTCCGTCCACACCAAAGACAAAGAAGATCAAGTTGACCAATAAAATAAAGGAGCAGTTATTTTTGGAATTTAAGGAAAAGCTTCTTGCCGAAAGGCAAGTTGGAGGAAATGGGGTGGAGGGGACTCCTCGCCCTAGTGGACAAGTAAGAGCAACTCCTCCTTCTTTGTTTTCGGGAAAGAGGGGATCTTTTTGCTATTTTGCAAGGAAGTTGGAAGGCTATGCAAAACTAACCAATGTGCCTGCAGGAAAGTGGGTGGCCTTGGGAGTGCAATTGATGGAAGAAAGACCCACAAAAGTTTGGGATACACATGTAAGGAAACTAGAAAAGGAAGGGATACATGAGCATACATTGGAATGGAAGGATTTTAAAACTTTTATGGTTAAAAGATATGATTCCACAGACACAGTGGCCATTGCCAGGGCAAAATTAGACAAAGTCTTTCAAGGAAATGAGACTGTCGAGAGATATATTGAAAGATTTATGTCTCTCTTAGCAGATGTAGAGGTTGACTATCAAATAGCCATGCAAGACCAGTTACATCTTTTTACCAAGGGTCTTAATACTCCTCTCAAACTTGCATGCATTGTGAACCCTGCAACAGGCAGTCCTTTCACTGATCTGGAAGACATTTGCACTTATGTTGTTAAATATGAGGCAAGTCTCAAAAGCACATATGTGGATGCACAGGGACCCAAGAGGAAGAGGGTCTACACCCAGACACCTCAAGTGGCAGCAGGAGTGGTGGAACAACAGCCCCCTGCACCACCTTCCTTGGGTTTGGTGGGAGCACCCCCTTTTGGGTCCGGGAGAAAAATTGATTCCAGAACCTCTATTCCAAAGGATAGGGAATGCTATTTTTGTCATAAACTAGGCCACGAATCATGGCAGTGTGTTGCTAAAAAGCAATATCTAGCTGCCAAAGCTCAAGCAAGTGGGCACACCCCATCAGATTTTCAGCCTGGATTCTATCCGAGGCAAGGAAACAATCAACCAGTGGCAGCACCACTGCAAGGTGTTTCACCTCCCTCACACATTGGGCCTAAGGGATTTAACAAGGGAAAACATTGGAAAGGGAAAGGGAAGGGCAAGGGCCCTAAACAAGATTAACCATGAATGAAATTTGTTTTTCATATTTAACTTTTCTTGTTCAGAAGTCCTTGGGAAGTTGGAATACACCTCTGATTGTTCCTGGCAAACACAAAGCTGAGACTTGTATCGAATCTTTTCTTGCTGAACGAAAAGAAAATTCACAAGTCAGTGCATGCTTTGTGATAGGCCAGAAGGTGTGGAAAAGTAGGAGTTTCTTTTTGCGGTTACGCTCTCGCGCAAACCTGAAAGTTCTTGCTAGGGGCGCAAAAGGTGAATGCTTTTCTTTTCAAGGGCAGCAATGTACATTTCCTTTTTCCTTTGTTTTAGCTTATGCAGCACCCAAAGCATCTTGTCAGTTGGGTTCAACGTCAAGTGCTGCACCTCTTAACCTCACATTTCCTGTCATGACAAGGGGACAACAATGTAAAGCTTTAATGGACACCGGGGCCACACACTCTTTTGTCCGGGAAAAAGTTTTGCAAGGTTTGAGTTATAACAAGAGGACTTCACCCGTCACACTTGCTGATGGGACAGTAACACACACAAATGGGAAAGTGGATTTGAGTGTCCGGTTTGCTCCATCTATCATTACGAGACACTCCTTTCTTGTGTGTGACTCAATAATGGAAGGAATTGACATTATTTTGGGACAGGATTGGCTAGCACCACGACATGCTAATGTTAATGTGAGAGCTGGCAAGGCTCATATTAGACACAATAACAAATGGGTCTTGTTAAACAAACATGGCAAAGGCTTGGGAAAGAAGTTGGGATGGGGAATCAAATTAGGAAACACCAGGAAAGGGAAACGGGATCATTGGAAAACCTGCTTGTTCAATGTCATGGCCAAGGATGAACATGTTGGTTGGGATGAATAGGAAGAGATGCCACCTTTGGTGGACATGGACGACCCCTCGACGGAGTCATCCGGGACTTCCTTACACAACTCTGCGCCGGGGGATACCTCGGGCACGGCCCCGGATATGGAGAGTTGCCTAGAAGTGGAGAAGGAAGTGGAAGAGGAAGAGGAAAGGGAAGAGGAAAAGGAAGAGGAAGAGGGAGAATCCGAGGTCACCACGGGTAAGCCTTCGGACCCTCTAGAGGAAATTTGTGCTAAAAAGCCTGAGCGGCTAGCACACTTGCTCCGGGAGTACAAGGACATTTTTCCAACTGGGCTACCAGGACTACCCCCACACCGACAAGTCAATCACACTATTAATGTGCAGGAAGGAATAACTCCTCCAAACCGTCCTGCTTACCGCTTGTCCGTGGAAGAAACTGAGGAATGTGAGCGAACTGTGGATGAACTACTTTCTAAGGGACACATACGCCCCTCATGTTCACCATATGCTTCACCGGTCTTGTTTGTGAGGAAGAAGGAGGGCACATACCGAATGGTTATAGACTACAGGGCATTAAATAAAATCACCATTCATGATAGGTACCCTCTCCCTCTAATAGACGACTTGCTTGATAAACTTAAAGGTGCTAAGATTTTCTCAAGTCTGGACCTCCTCAGTGGTTATCATCAAGTAAGGCTAAAGGAGGAAGACATTCCTAAAACAGCGTTTCGTACACCCTTTGGGCTGTATGAGTTCTTAGTGCTTCCTTTTGGACTCACCAACGCCCCCGCTACCTTTCAACGCCTAATGAATGAAATCTTTCATGATTTCATAAGGGAAGGGTTTGTGGTAGTGTACCTTGACGATGTTCTAATTTTCAGTCGGGATGAAGAGGAGCATTATGCTCATCTTCGGAAGGTGTTCCAACGCCTTCGGGAAAAGGAATTGTTTGCAAAACTTGCCAAATGTAAATTCTTATGCTCAGAACTCAAATACCTCGGGCATATCATTGGCAAGGATGGACTGAAAGTGGACCCCCAAAAGGTGGAGGTAGTCAAGGATTAGCCCACACCCCAAAACGTCACCGACGTGCGTAGATTTTTGGGGCTTGCAAATTATTTTCGAAAATTTATTCAGGGGTTCAGCTCACTTGCTGCTCCTTTGACTAAACTGTCCAGTAGCAAAAGTTCTTGGACTTGGGGAAAGGAGCTAGATGAGGCCCTTGCGGCTCTCAAGGATGCATTAATACAGGCACCCATACTATCACTGCCAGACCTTCGTAAACCCTTCCAGGTAATTTGTGATGCGAGTGATTTTGGGGTTGGCGCTGTACTATTGCAGGAAGGTCGAGTCATTGCTTATTACAGTAAGAAGCTCAATAGTGCAGAAAGGAACTATTCTGCAACTGAGAGGGAGTTACTTGCTGTAGTGTATGCCTTGACTGAATGGAGATGTTATGTCCTAGGGAAACAAGTCACTGTCACCACAGACCATAAGTGTAACGCTTTTCTTCAGCAACAGGTTGGTTTAAGCCCTCGGAGGGCACGGTGGGCTGAGAAGTTGCAGGAGTTCAACATTCTTTGGGTTTGGGAGCCTGGAAAGACTAACGTTGCGGATGCGTTGTCCAGGAACCCAGTCCTCCAGGGACAGCTCCAGGGACAACAGCAGCGCAACGTCTCCACGGAGCCCCCACCCGGGAAGGGGATCAATGCAACCTCGTTGGATGGGGACGAGAGGGCCCGCTCGGGCTCCATCACCCTCGGGTCTGACGGGTGTGACACCTTCCTGGAATTGTTGAAGGGTGCTTACGCACATGATTCGTGGTTGGGAACAAGGGCAAATAGGAGAAAAGTTCACTTTACGGACGGGGTTTGGGAATTTGGAAGGGAGGGAAGAAAATATGTGCCTGCATTTTATGAAGTCCGGGATAAGGAAGGTCCAGTTGCTAGGAATCTGCGGCAGGACATATTGAAAGCTTTGCATGAACCTCCTTCTGTTGGTCATCCAGGCTTTGCGAAGATGTATGATCTAGTGAAGCGGGACTGGTGGTGGCCGGGAATGGCGGAGGATGTGCGGGAGTATGTGAAGTATTGTGATTCATGCCAGCGGGTGAAGGCCTCAAACCAGTTACCCGCAGGACTCTTACACCCTTTACAAATCCCCACAAGGAAATGGCAAAGCATCTCAATGGATTTCATCACGGGACTGCCTAAAAGCAAACACGGGCATAACGCAATATGGGTAGTGGTTGACAGGTTGAGCAAATGTGCCCACTTTGCCCCTACCACTACCAATGCAGATGCTTATGAAGTTGCTGTTCTGATGAGGGATAAAGTATGGAAGTATCACGGTTTCCCTGAGGAAATTTGTTTCGGACCGAGATCCTCGGTTTGTGAAATATTTCATGAACACACTTCTAAGTCTGACGGGGTGCAAGCCGGCTCGAACTACGGCATATCATCCTCAGTCAGATGGTCAAACGGAACGGGTGAATAGGATCTTGGAAGATTTTCTGAAACACTATGTCAAGGATAACCCAAAGGAGTGGGAGGATTACCTTTCAGTGGCGGAATTTGCCTACAACAACTCTTGGCAAACTTCCCTAAACTCCACACCCTTCAGGTTAACATATGGGCAAGATCCAAATATACCGTTTGCGGTGGGACACATGGAGGGCACTAAGGTGGATAGGGCTGATCTCTTCATGAGAAAAATGCAAGACAAAATCACCCTTGCAAGGAAGTGTTTGCGTGCAGCTCAAGACCGTCAGACGGCCTATGCCAACCGGCATAGGAAGGAGGCCATCTACCAGGAAGGGGACTATGTCCTCCTTTCAACCCGTGCGGCCCCCACGCTAACTTCAAACAGATTCAGCAAGCTGCAGCCCAGGCACGTGGGACCCTTCAGGGTCATGGCGGTCACGCCCGACAACGTTAACTTCGTCACACTGGATCTTCCGGACCGGTTGGACATCCACCCCCGCATAAATGTCTGCTATTTGAAGCCATACTGGACACGTGAGGAGGCGCAGTCGCGTGGATACTGCCCCCCAAAAGTCATCACCAAAGCGGATGGCACCACTCACCTTGAGTGGGTAGTGGATGCACTAGTCGATCACCGGCTGTTGCACGACAAGGATGGGTTCTCCTACCATTTTGAGGATGGCACACCCTTTCTCGAGTACCTTGTAAAGTGGGCAGGCCATGGGGCCACAGAGGACTCATGGGAATCTCAGGAGGCATTCGAGACCCATCCCGGGCTGGTTAATACCTATCATAGACTCCAGGGGCTCGCCCCGCCCATTTGGGACCAGGTGGCGCTGCGCGACACCTTCCCTTGAACGGGCCCCTCCGGACGGTTGTCCCCCTCATTCCACTTGTGGAGTTCCCACCTGGTGTCTGGGAATACATGGGACGGGACCTATGGTAGGGACTGTATATCTTGTGTATTTTGGGACGAGGAGCGGGGTAGGTTGCCTACCTCGGTATGTGTGGCGTGAGGCCTCATACCGCTTCGATGCGTTGAACTCGGGGTTCTGCATTCAGGGATGGGAATTGAAGTACACATGGCGCGCAACCGCAGTCTGCTTAACTAGCACTTGGGACGTGGGCTTGAAGTACAGAAGTGACTTGGAACCCTTGGCTATGGGCTACTTGGAACCCTTGGATATGGACTACTTGGCATCTTGGGATGGATTTCTTTCTATGTACTATATGTGTACCTTATGTGTACAGTATGTGTACAGTATGGACAATGTATCATAAAGAAACTGTGTTGTATGGATAGCCACTTTAGGAAAGCATTGTGGACTGAGCTACACCTGTGTCATATTTATCTTGTTCGGATTGTTTATCGGTTGTGTCACAAGCATTGTATTGTTTTAATAAGTAATAAATAGGGATGTGTCAATAAAGGCGGACTTGGATAGTTCGAAAGGAATAAGGCGAACGTTCGTCGTAGTTCGCCGTAATTTATCGTAATTTATCGTACCGTGTCGTATCGTACAGTATTGTACTTAGGACTGGAACAAAGCACACCTAATAAATAAATTAAAAAAAATGGACGCTTTAGTCAATTGCTTGGGATGATAGGGGAATAACTTGGAGGCGGGGACCCTAATGTAACCCATTCGTCAAGGGTCTAACGGCACTGGTGGATGGGCCGTTCGGTGACGACCATTCCCTTATAATTGTGGTCTACTCTATGTGTGTATGTGGCTGCATGAGGACATGCAGGAATTAAGGCGGGGATGATGTGATGGAATGTAGGGATTTCCCGGCATTTCTGGACATTTCCCTTACCCCCTAGCCTAGGCGCACATGTGGCGCACATGTCGTACGAGCAACGCGAGTACGCACGTGCCTAGCGTCTAGCCTTGGCTTCCTAGCCGTCGAATTCCATTGGATAGTTATGGACGTTACTCTCATAGTAGGATTCTAGGATATTTTCTAGATACTATTGTAGAGGTTTGGTGGACTAGTGCGCTACCATTGGAGGAACGTGAAGACACGATCACGAACCACGGGAAGGAACGGATAGAAACGTAAGCCACGGGAAGACACGCACTCAGGTAATCTGGAAGCTTAGTAGACCACAAGTAGGGAGTGGAAGCTCCGTGAGGTGGGGGTTACTTGTAATTGGAAAGAGCGTCCAACTTGTCGGCCATCCGGCCTTGTCTCTCTCTCTCTCACAACTTGGAAATTCTCTCTAACTTGTGCATTCTACGACACAAAATGTACCTTATTATGGGAACCAGGATCAGAGGGATATAAAAGACAACAGTCCCAGGAGTGCTGACAGTACTGCAGAGTCTCAGCAAGAGGTACAAAATGTACCTTATGTCAAGCTGGGAAAGGTTCACGTGCCATCTAACCTGAGGGAAGCCCAATGCTCCCCTCAGTGGGATTTCTTGCAACAAGCAATGAGGGAAGAGATGGATTCCCTTGATACCCATGAGGTTCTAGACTATGTGGACAGACCACATGGACAAAAAGTTATTCCTGTCCATTGGATATTCTCCACTAAAATTGATGCACATGGGAATGTTACTCGCTTTAAAGCGAGGTTGGTTGCCCAAGGGTGTAGACATATCCCTGAGATAGATGTTGGGGAGGTATTTGCATCCACCAGCAGCTATGGGGCAAGGAGGGCTGTGTTGGCAGTGGCTGCCACACAGAATCTTGAGATCCACCAAGTGGATATCAAGACGGCTTTTCTCAATGGAGAGTTGGAGGAAGAGGTCTATGTGACCCAACCACCAGGATTTGAGAATGGCAACACGAGGGTTGTGTGCAAGCTCAGGAAGGCACTATACGGTCTAAAACAAGCCCCACGGGCTTGGCTCAAGACCTTGACCGACAAGTTGAGCGTGATGGGGTATAGTGTGTGCAAGAGTGATGCGGGTGTATACATCAGGAGGGCCCCTGATGGCAACCTGTCCTTTATTCTTGTTTATGTTGATGATCTTCTCATAGTTACCAGAGTGGTTGCAGAGATTGAGTGGGGGAAAGAGCTGTTGAAGAAGGACTTCACCATCCATGATTTGGGAGAGGTGAATGATTTCCTGGGGTGTCAGGTCCAACGCAATAGAGTTCAGGGCACTATTTCCATGAGTTGCACTCCCAAGATTGATGCTCTTGTGGAAAAGTTTGGTGTTGCTGATGATGGGCGTGTGGTTGATACCCCCATGTCCAAGGACTTCGTGGCTAGTGGCAGACCCGAGTGCTCAGATGGTATGTCACATGGGGCAGGTACCCCAGTGCCACCTGGTCATCGATACTGTGAGTTGATTGGATCGTTGCTATATATTGCCAATACGACCCGGCCTGACATTTCTCAGGCTGTTGGAGTGTTGTCAAGGTATAGAATGTGTTAGGGAGGATCCGGCGGAAGAGTTTAGGAACGAAACGCAAGATAGTTACAAAGGAGCAACCGCCCAGACCACCTTCCACGTCCAAGTCCCTTTCCCATAATATATGCTATATTCTAGTCTAACTCTAATTAACACACGTAACACACTCCTTCCTACTCCACGGTGCTTCGTCCCATAAGGGCGCGTCACGCCGCGACAGAGATCCGGCGTTACGACTGTACCGGAATCCCTCTAACACCCTCCCCCTCTTATTCTTTGGCCGTCCCGGCAAAGAAGAGTGAGGAGACTAACTAGTCCTAGCCCTCGGTGGTCTTGTCTGACGTCCCCAGCTCCAGGTCAGACCCCTTCCAAGTCCAATGTCCAGTCCCAGTCCCTTACACATATACTAAAGCACAAAGCCCTAAGTCTATGTCCGAGTCCCAACACAAGTCCCAATACGAGGTCCAAGTCCCAAGTAACGTAATGCCATCACACGACTATTCACGTTGCAAGTTGAGCATCTAAGGCAGCAATAGTCAAGTCCCGCGGGTGAGCAGCCCGTGCCACACGCACCCGAAGCAATCAATTGTATTACGTAAGCCCCGTCCCATGCCATGCTCTCGTACTAGGATACCCCCAAGGTACACTTTGGTGTGCCTATCCAAAGCTTCCCTGATGGCCAAGGATGTACCAAGGGGCCGACCCGACCTCCCAGGGTGACTAAACTAACGCTTTCGTTTCTTTTTCCCATCTCCCTTGGCCTTCACCCCGTGGTTATCCCAATACGTCTGCAACGCCTCCCGCGCGTGCCCTAAATGATCCTCAGGCTCCCATGTGTTATTGATATCCTCGTACCCTGTCCACTTAATGAGATACTCGCGTTTAACTTGTCGCCCTCGTCCCTTTTTCTCCCTATGGGCTAACACGGCCTCCACCTCATACTCCAATTCACCATCTACCACCGCTGGTGGAGGTGGAGGTTGAACAGTACCGTCACTACGGTAAGGCTTTAACAAGGAAACATGAAACACATCATGAACACGCATTGACTTGGGTAACCGTAACTTAAACGCTACGGGTGACACCACCCTATCTATAACAAAGGGACCTATAAAACGTGGAAGTAACTTCCGAGTACGCGTATGCTTGAACTTAATGTTTTTGCTAGATAACAGCACCTGTTGCCCTACTTCAAAGGTTGGACCATCTCGACGATAACGGTCTGCGTACGCTTTCATCCGATCCTGGGCAGCCTTGAGGCACTGCCGAGCCCGTTCAACATCATAACGCATGCGGCGTACAAATTCTTGTGCCGCTGGGACATAATCATCTCCTAAGAAGCGTACGGTCATCCGAGAAGGTAAAACTTCTTGGAAAGGTATCCTTGGGTCCTGCCCAAAAGTCAGCCTAAACGGCGTAGAATTTATAGATGCTTGATATGTATTATTATACACAAACTCAGCCTCACAAAGATGTACGTCCCAATCCGTATGCCTACCTGTCACATAATGACGTAAGTAGTCTTCTAGAATACGGTTTACCCTGTCGGTCTGCCCATCCGTTTGTGGATGGAAGGCCGTGGAGAGAGCGTTACGACACCCCGTGAGCTTAAACAGCTCTGCACAAAACTTATTGACCCAACGGGGGTCCCTATCACTAACTAGCTCCATGGGAAAACCATGTAATGTAAATACTCTAGTCCTAAGCAGGTTGGCAATGTCTACTGCATCGGCCTCCGTCCAAGTGGCAGCAAAGTGTGCACACTTGGAGAGACGGTCCACTACTACCCAGATTGCATCGTGCCCAGACTTAGTTTTAGGTAAACCAGTGATCAAGTTCATTGAAATGGATTGCCACTTCCTAGTAGGTATCTCCAGGGGATGCAAAAGTCCTGCTGGAAGTTGTGAGGAGGCTTTTACACGTTGACAACTATCACAATGGGCAACAAAATCTCGAACATCCTCATAAACTCCTGGCCACCACCAGGATCTAGCCACCAACTCTAAGGTACGATCCCGCCCAAGGTGGCCCACAACTGGTGGCCCGTGGAGGTTTTCTAATACCTCCCTGCGTAAATTATACTCGGTCCCTTCCCTATCCACATGATGTGAGGGAACATACACACGCGAGTTTTTATAGAATAACCCATCCCTAAAGGTTACCTTACGACGGTTTTGCCGTCGCTGGAGCCATGGATCACCTAAACTAGCTTGCTTGATACGGTCCAGCCACACGCTCTCCTCTCCGGTATGCGAGGGTAGGGTGATAGCCCCTGCAGTGACTCCAACCCCCATCGCCCCTGCAGTCCTTTTAGCATGTGCGGGCCCCATAAAATCAGGGTGACGCGAGAGTGGGTCGGCAGGGTTGTGGCGACCTGGTGCCCAAACCCACTCTATGCTAAAATTTTGCAAGAACTCGGCCCACCGCGCCCGTCGAGGTGTTAGTGAGGACTGTTCCTGTAAGAAACTATTTGACTTATGATCTGTAATGACCTTAAAGGACTTTCCTAACAAGTAACACCGCCACTCCTTTAACGCATACATGACCCCGGCCAACTCTTTTTCAGTGGTAGAATAGTTTCTCTCCGCGTCATTTAATTTTTTGCTGAAATAGGCTACCGGCCTATCATTCTGCAGTAAGATAGCCCCTACCCCTACATCACTGGCATCGGAAATGACCTTGAGCTCAAAGGCTTTGGTCATATCCGGCAACACTAACACAGGTGCGGAGGTTAGAGCGTCCTTAATTCTTTGAAATGCATGTTGTTCTACCTTCCCCCATGCCCAAGGACGTTTGGTACTAGTCAAGGATGTCAAAGGTGCTGCAATGATACTGTAACGCGCGATAAACTTACGAAAATAATTGGCCAATCCGAGAAACTGCCTTACGTGTTGTACAGTGGAAGGCGTGGGCCATTTATTAATTACCTCGATCTTCTCTGGGTCAGGTTTGAGCCCATCCTTCCCCACTAAATGTCCTAAGTATTTGAGTTCGTGTGTGAGAAAGTTGCATTTTGACAACTTAGCATACAGCTGGTGTTCCCTTAGGCGGTCTAACACCCGCTTAAGGTGGTGCATATGGTCCTCTGCAGTTTTACTGTATAGTAACAAGTCATCAAGATATACGACCACAAAGCCTTCTCGCACAAAGTCGTGAAAGATAGTGTTCATTAAACGTTGGAATGTTGCTGGAGCATTTGTGAGCCCAAAAGGTAAAACTAAAAATTCATAAGAACCAAAAGGAGTCCGGAATGCTGTCTTCGGTATATCAGAATCCAAAAGTCTAACTTGGTGGTATCCAGACAAAAGATCGAAAGAAGAAAAATGTTTTGCACCTTGTAATTTATCAAGTAGATCGTCAATCCTAGGCAAGGGGTATTTATCTTTCACAGTTAAGTTATTGATGGCCCTATAGTCTATAACCATCCTAAATGTACCTTCTTTCTTCCGCACAAACAGGATGGGACTGCCATAAGGTGAAGCACTTGGCCTTATCAAACCTTGCTGAAGCAATTCCTCCACCTGCTTTTTACATTCTTCTAGTTCTAGATGAGAAAGACGATACGTTGGCCTACAAGGGGGTCTGTGTCCCGGGTCCATGGGAATTGTGTGTGAGACTTGCCGCACGGGCGGTAAGCTCGGCAATTTGGTGGGAAACCTATCCACATACTCCATCAGTAAATCTTTTAGAGCATCGGGTTTTTCCAGCAACTCTATGACACGACGGGAGTTTTCATTTAATTGGCCTTCGGCACCCAACAAGTCCTCTTCCCAAGGGTTCAACTGTTCTGAAGCCATTGCGGCTGCAGAAAATATCTTTTGCACCTCCGGGGTTGTTTCATTTACTGTAACAATAGTAGTACCTTCTTTGAAATCCCCGGCGCATGGTCGCACAAGTCCCCAGAAAGCTTGCGCACCCTTTCGCAAGTACCGACAAGCTGTCACCGCACCTACCACCTTTGGCGGTCCTCTCCGCTGATTTCCCCAGTAGTGAGTAGGTGTATTGGACAGAGTGACATAGTTATGTTTTGCTCGGAGGTAACACATGTTATTTCCATAGTTTAAAATGACCCCCCGAGCCCGTAGAAAATCTTGGCCTAAAATAACATCTACCCCATCTAAAAGGGTATCGCATACGATGAATTTTCTTTGATCTGTGATATGCACTGGGAGAACGAAATTATCCCACATTGATCCCACGGTCCCAGATTGATCCCACGGCAATCCCACATTGATCCCACCAGAATCCCACATCGATCCCACATTCGGTGGGATTTTGTAGTCGCAATCCCACCAATCCCACATCGATCCCACCTCGATCCCACGTTCCCACACCAATCCCACATTGTTCCCAAAAGAATCCCAGACCAAGAAAGTACCATTGCAAGGATGAATGTCACCTCATGACAGCTGTCCAAGGGTCACAGCCATCTGGACATCATGCAAAATGCATGTCCAACCTGTTTCCCATCCCCATGTCTGCAAAGACCACTAAAAGTCAGATGTATATACTCCTCCCCTAGGGTGCCAGGGGCCTCCCACAACCCCTCTCTGCCAGGGCAGCAAATTTGAGCCATCATCTCCAAAAGTTTAATCTGCAGCCACACCCAGCCACAGCCACACACACCCAGCCACACACACACACACACACACACACACACACACACACACACACACACACACACACACACACACACACTCACACACACACACACACACGCACACACGCACGCACACACCCACACACACACACACACACACACACACACACACACACATACACACACACACACACACGCACACACACACACACACACAGACAGCAACACACACAGCCCCACACACACACACACACACACACACACACACACACATACACACACACACACACGCACACGTGCACGCGTACGCAGACACCGACAGACACACACACACACACACACACACACACACACACACACACACACACACACACACACACACCCACACACACCCACACACACACACACACACACACACACACACGCACGCATACACACACACCGACAAAGAGAGAGAGAGGGGGCCAAGGGCAATTGCCCTTGGCCCATCTCCCCCTACATCCCCCTTGCAAGGGGGTTGTCAAAGACAGATTGTAAACCAGAACTTTCCCCGACAGCAACGCTTTGGTACCGATGAAGGAACCAGTATGACCCGTAGTCATACTAAAAGAACAATGAAGTAGCCGGCTACTCTGTAACCTGCCTTGCAATTAGGTAATCTAGTGGAAAACTGAATCGAAAAGCCAAGAAGCCAGGTGCACCTGAATGCCCTTGCTATTGTTGAAGGATGCCCTTGCCATGCCAGTAGCCAGAGAAACCTTGCTCCATGTTTGCACCAAAGAACTGCTTTCCCTGGATAAGGAAACCTTCTGACGCTATGAACAGGGGTATCCCTTGGTTCTGATGTACTTTGAAGTTGGTCTCCAGTCGACATTCTCCACATTTACCCCCAAGGCTCATACCCAGCACATAAAAGAAAATAGAGAGAGAGCTCTCTCTCTATTATCTCGAGAGAGAGAGAGAGAGAGAGAGAGAGAGAGAGAGAGAGAGAGAGAGAGAGAGAGAGAGAGAGAGAGAGAGAGAGAGAGAGTGTTAGAATGTGTGTGTGCATGCCTGTGTGTATGTGTGTGTGTGTGTGTGGTGTGATTCTGCGTGTGTTCGGTGTGTTAAGAAACCAAAGAAACACACGCCACACACACACACACACACACACACACACACACACACACACACACACACACATACACACAGGGGCGGGGGGAAGGAAGGAAGGAGAGAGAGAGAGAGAGAGAGAGAGAGAGAGAGAGAGAGAGAGAGAGAGAGAGAGAGAGAGAGAGAGAGAGAGAGAGAGAGAGAGAGAGAGAGAGAGGGGGGGGGGGAGGGGGGAAGAGGTAAATAGGCGTGAGCGCTGGCGCCCCTGCATGGTAGAAAGCAGCAGTTCCTTGTGTAGGAAGCTATGGCCTCGGCTTTTACGCTCATTGTGCAGGCAGGTCTGGCCTCTCTGCTCTGCACCTGAGTGGCCCGGCTTGGATAATCCCCAAACTGTTGCATGATATAGGTTTTCAGAGTTAGCCCTGCAAGGTGGGCCCTCACCCAGCACAGTTTCTTTTCCAGGGCACACAAGCAAAGAGACAGGTAGTTCACTGGTATACATATAAACAGAAACAAGTCCGGAAATCTTCTTTGTTGCTTCTAGCCGGCCAGACATGAAAGCCAAAACAGACTGACGAAACCCAAAGTGACCTACCTGGACGCACCCTTTAGCAGCTCATTGAATCCAACACAACTCATATAAATCATAATCCTTGAAAACATTTCTCAAAATAACAACCGTGAAGCAGCTTATCCAAAAACAAAACACAGACAACGCGCGGACACTGTGCAAACTAGACCTCAGGTAGTTACCGCTGAGCTGCTCCCAATCTCCAGCTTCAGATTCTGGAAAATGGTAGAAATAAAGGATACAGTGCACAGCTGCATATTTTCAGCCTCCGTAGGACATCGAACGGGAGGCACATAAACAAGTCCGGGACAGGTAGGGGCAGCTGCAGCTACAATTCGCCGTTCCCGTGACACTGTCACGTTACGTGACACACGGGACGTCCAAGACGGTATTGGTTCAACATTGTTCTGTGAGTTGGACCAACACATAGACCAACATTCCGAAGATAAAATTTGTGTTTGTGGAGCATTTTTGTTTCATGTCTATCATTGAACAGCTGGCGACGGAGTTGCGTGGGGCGTGCAACGGCTACGTCGCCTGCATTTTGAATTTTTGTGCTCCGGAGTAACTTCTGTTTCTCCAATCTTGTTGTATTAGTTATTCCATGCTTGGATAAGTTATTAGACTGCTTTTACGAAGGCTCTCGAGGCTGTTTTGGCACGGCAAGAAACGGCTAAGCATGGATGAGGCACGGCTTGCCTGAGGTTGGGGCTCGTTTAGGCCTCTGGGCTGGCCAAATGTAAGGTAAGGACAGATAATGTGCCTTTCTACTGTGTTTACTTCAATGACCTATTCAAATTACATTGCTTCATTGAGTTGGGGTCCTAGCAGAACTATGCTGCAGCATCATTGTCCAGGTGCTGCAGGCCCTGAGGCATTTCAGCCTGTGCCTTACATGTCTATCAGTATGTGGGGGCTTAACTCATAATTCAGATCAGTTTGCACATTGTGTGCTTGTTCACCATGTGTGTTAGCTTCCTTCTTAAAGAAGGATAGCAATGGGTAGGGGGATTCTTTGTATTGTGGGTTGTCAAGTCTAATACAAGAGAAAGACTTTGGGGCAGGGGCATACTGTATCAATGCTTGCAGTAATGCTTCCAAGTCCCGTCGGCCAGCATCACTGCTTCTTAAGCTACAACTTGAGGACAACAGGTTCATTCACCTGCATTGAGTTTCACACAAGCACGCACTTGACTCCGAGTATTTGACATGCAGGCCAAATCACTGTGTACAAAGGTAGAGAAAACAGCTGCAATGGAGACACATTGTCTGTCACTACGCACTGCCGAGACGAGGAACTCGGCAAATTTGAACAGAATCTACCAGTCTGCAAACGCCTAATGGGTTTCTGACGGCAAACTTGCTGATGACAAAGTCGGTAGCAGCGACAAGAAATTGACCTTGATGATTCATAGAGGTATTTCATCTCTGTAACATCCATGGAACCCTCATATTTTCCACGTGTGCAATGTGTGTGTGTGTGTGTGTGTTGGGGGGGGGGGGGGGTGGCGTGCGCGCACGCGATTGCATGTCTGTTTGTCACAGTTTGCCTCCCCCCCTCCCCCAACCCCCCTTTACCAGCTCCTCTCACCCTTATCCTCTCCCCCCCCCCCTTTTCACTCTCTCCCTCTTGCCCCCTTCTACCTCCCTTCCCTCTCCCCTATCTCCCATTCTGTTACGATATTTCCCCTTTCCCTCATTTGTGCCTCCATTCATGTCCAGGAGACTGTTGCTGGGAAGCGTAAGGAGAAACCCACCGCAACGAAGCTGCGCCGAGGTCAGAAGAAGAAGCTCCATGTGTGCAGGACCCTTACCTTACTTGGCCCCCCCCCCCAAGTCCCTCTCTCTCTCTCTCTCTCTCTCTCTCTCTCTCTCTCTCTCTCTCTCTCTCTCTCTCTCTCTCTCTCTCTCTCTCTCTCTCTCTCTCTCTCTCTCTCTCTCTCTCTCTCTCTCTCTCCTCTCTCTCTCTCTCTCTCTCTCTCTCTCTCTCTCTCTCTTCTCTCTCTCCTCTCTCTCTCTCTCTCTCTCTCTCTCTCTCTCTCTCTCTCTCTCTCTCTCTCTCTCTCTCTCTCTCTCTCTCTCTCTCTCTCTTTCTCTGTGTGTGTGTGTGTGTGTGTGTGTGTGTCTGTGTGTGTGTCTGTGTGTGTGTGTGCGCGCGCGCTCGCACGTGCGCGAGCGCGTACGTGCGTGTGTGTGTGCGCGCGCGCGCTCGCACGTGCGCGAGCGCGTGTGTGCGTGTGTGTTTGTCTCTGTGTGTGTGTGTGTGTGTGTGTGTGTGTGTGTGTGTGTGTGTGTGTGTGTGTGTGTGTGTGTGTGTGTGTGTGTGTGTGTGTGTGTGTTGCTGCAGATCTTGGAGATGATGGCTCAGACAATTTGCCATGGCAGAGGGAGGGGTTCTGGGAGGGGAGGAGTACATATCTGATGTTTAGTGGACTTTGGAAACAGTGCGCGCAGCTTCTTGATGCCTGGGAGGGGTTGGGTGAGGGGCTTGGGAGCAATATTTTGTCTCCAGCGAAGCCCTGGGTGTGGGAGCGGGATGGGCATCAACAACTTGGCATTCTTAGGTCGACATGCATGGCTGAAGCACAATGTTAAGGACCTGATGGTGATTTTACATAGGCTGTACCTCATGCACAACTTTCTTTTCAAAGTGGTCCATGCAAGTGACATGGAGTGTGGGTTTTGCAGTAACATCGAATACGCAGCAACTGCCCATGGAGCTTGGAAGATCTTCCTCTACAGGACTAGAGAGTCATTCAGGCACGGGAGCCGTTTCCAGAATTTTCATGCCGGCAGAGGATTGGAAAGTTCCTGTCTGTCAAGCAAGTACACCCACCAACTGTGGAATCTGTGGCTGCTGGTACCAGTCTCACAAAGTGACACCAGCCTTGCATTATTAATATTGTCAAAAGCGACATCATCAGTGTAGGTGGGTGGGTCTGAGGTTTTATGGTAGCTCTCCGGGGTGCAGCCAAACATGGGAGCCACTACATGAACATGGGAGTGCAGTTAGTATCCCATGTATACATATGTTTCGGCCCTTAAGTTTGCATTAAGGTTGTAGAGGCTGCCAGACCAGCATATGATCCTGAGTCAACAAGACATATTGCATGGAGTTTAATTACTTGCTGGTAGCTTCAAAACTGGTAATGAAGTTGACATTTAAGTTTCTGCATTAATATGTGGGTATTCCTAAGTGCACGGACATACGATATATATATACGCCTTCGTGGCTAATTCCCTTATTTAAAAGCTTATAGACGAATAAACTAGTATGCACTCTATACATAGCTATGTATACGTACAGAGTGCATACTATAGTAGCTAGCTAGCTGCTATAGCTAGTAATGAAATAGGTTAAACTTGGCACCTGCAGCTGCGCAGGTGCATGCAGGTCATCTGATTTGTAATATTAATGGTATACTCATGATGATAGACTTTTGCTGATTTCTTTACATCTCCTACTACTCTCCCACTCGTCTGAGGCTTCATATGCTCATCCTATGTCAGTCCCACATGGATCCCATACAAATCCCACGTGCTTCCTGGGATCATTGTTGGATGTCCCAGATCATTCCCATATCAATCCCACATCATTCCCGTATCAATCCCACATCGATCCCACTCAGTCTGTCCCAGATCGATCCCATAAAAGTCCCACATCGATCCCACAAATTCTATCCCACATCATTCCCAGATCGATCCCACATCGATCCCACCAAAATCCCACATCGATGTGGGATCGATGTGGGATCGGAAATTCCGGTCCCAGAATCGTACACTTTGGTCACACAATCCCACATCGATCCCAAATTCAATCCCACATTGATCCCACATCGATCCCAAATTTTCAGAGTTCAATCCCACATCGATCCCACATCTATCCCACACTGTGGGATCGTTTTGGGATCGATGTGGGACTTTTAGCAGCTGGTGGGATCAATGTGGGATCAATGTGGGACAATTTCGTTCTCCCAGTGATGGGCAGCTAAGTGTAATCTTAACCGAGCCGTGCCCGCTGACTTCATCGTTTGACCATCTGCCAACTGAATATTGACACTTTCAGTATTGGCCCTGATTTTCAATGTATTTAAAAAAGAAGCTCGAACAAAAGAGTGGGTAGCCCCGGAGTCCATAAGAGCAGTACCCCATACCCCACCTACGTTCACATTGAATATCATCTGTAAAGTTCTATTACCAAATGCTTGTGCAAAGCTGATATTATACTTGGGGGCAGCATAGAAAGTTCTGAAAGAGTAGGGGGTATTTCTATCTTTCTTACCCTGCCCAACTAATTTCATTCCCTTGGTGAGAGAGTAAACACTATGAACCTTAGAAGCTTTTTCCCCTATTAAGAAACACGCCGATAAGTGAGGGTTTTTTGTTTGTGCCTCTAAAAAGGACCCTAACACTTCTTCTGCTTTACCAGGGGACACAATTACAAAAGAGGGTCTAGAAGTGCCATCTTCAAGCACTACATCTCCTTCCTCCCTTGCAAATTGACAATTAAGCAAGGTTTCTAGTGTTTTCTGTTGTTCGGAATAAAATTTGTCGAGACGAGTAAAATTTGGGGAATGTGGGTTAGCCATTTAATATCTCCCCCTTCCCCTTTTTCCTCCTCCTCCTCTGCCTCTGCCCCTGCCTCTGCCCCAGCCCCATCCTCTGCCCCTGCCCCTGCCTTGTCCAAAGCCCTGTACCATCCCTGCCCCTGCTGGCAGAGCCTGTGGGGCAGGGAGACCATGAATGGCCCCCCTACCCCTCCCCTGTGTCATGTAAATGTGTGGGGGGACTCTGTTCTCCATCGCACACTGTTGTAAGCACAACTCAATCGTGAGTTGGTCAAACGATGTGAGGGGTATATTATTCTGGAGTTTCCTGAAGGGGCACATATGAAACTCGTGGCCCCTACAATGGCACGCATGACAACGCCTATCCGGGGGTATCGCAACCCGAGTGTCTACTCGGAGATGCGGGGCCGCACCATCCCTTCTATGTGGAAGCGGGATGAATGGTGGGGCCCCTCCCCAAGCTTGTCCAGCTGCCATACCAGCCATGCCAGCTACTCCAGCTTGCTCCTGAAGCGCTGGTGGGTGAAACACCAATGGCTGCTGCCAGTCCCATTGCCCCAGTCCTGGTCCTTGTCCTTGGGGTTGCACAGCTGCCGCTTGCCCACTTGGGGCCCCCATCCTGGTCCTCTTATAGTGTCTCTGCCCTCCCCCCATGGCAGCCTCATATTTTGTCAGTGCATTGAGCATTACATCTATGTCATTATAGGGCAAACCAGTCCCCGGGTCAATGATTGCTTTGTCTTGAAATTCTTCTCGCAGGCCCTTTTTAAAGCGATGCAACTTTTCACCCATAGACAAAGTTTCATGTGCTTCAACCTCTCCAAACAAAGTAGTGATTCTTTCTACATATTTTGACAAAGGCTCATTGCCTTGATACACAATATCAAGTTTATTACGGGCTGTGGTAGCTCTATCTTGGCTATCATACACACTTTGCATCAATTCGTTCATAATATCCAACGTTACCTCTTCATTAGGATTTGCTCTTTCAAAAGCAGCTCTTTTGGACAGCCATACCTTCCTAGGTAGTTTTTCTAAGCACCTGTACGCATAATCCACTTGCAAAGCTTGTGGCACCTTCGTTAGTACGCAATACGAACGGACATCAGCCATGAATTGTTGCCAATCATCTTTTCGACCTTAAAACTTTTCTGGTAAATGAGCCCTTATGGCAACGGGACGAACCTCTGCTTCGCCTTCTCTCGTTCTTCTTCCCGATGGAGCAGATCGTCGAGTTGGCCTCGCAAGACATCCATGCGCTCGTTCATAGCGGCATTGTCCGCCTGTATTGCTGCTATTATTTGTTGTCTTTGAGCCATTTTTACTGCTCGTGCGAAGGAATGAGACCGTGTTAACCCAGGCGGAGGCCCCAACGGGGCGCCGAGTGAAACCCGCGCTAACGCACCACAGATACCGCAAAGCTCGTCCTCACTTGATGTATAACTATTATTAGAACTACTATACACACTCTCCGTGGCCGGAGAGGGGCCTAGCCCCTCGCCGATACCAGCTGTTAGGGAGGATCCGGCGGAAGAGTTTAGGAAAGAAACGCAAGATAGTTACAAAGGAGCAACCGCCCAGACCACCTTCCACGTCCAAGTCCCTTTCCCATAATATATGCAATATTCTAGTCTAACTCTAATTAACACACGTAACACACTCCTTCCTACTCCACGGTGCTTCGTCCCATAAGGGCGCGTCACGCCGCGACAGAGATCCGGCGTTACGACTGTACCGGAATCCCTCTAACAGAATGACACCCACTACCTCACACTGGAATGAGGCCATTCGAGTGCTGAAGTACTTGAGAGATACGAGAGAGTTAGCTCTTACTCTGGGTGGAAAGGGGCCTGAGCTAGAAGGCTATGTTGATGCCGACTATGCTGGGGACCTGGACCACAGGTATTCCACCACTGGCTATGTTCTATCAGTCTATGGTAGTGCCGTGGTTTGGGGAAGCAAGAAGCAGAGCTCAGTTGCTACCTCAACTGTGCAAGCCGAGTTTATGGCAGCCGGCCATATTGTGAAGGAAGCCAACTGGCTTAGGGGCTTCTTGGAAGAGATCGGGGCTGCACCTTGGAGGGTCAAAATTTTCTGTGACAACCAAGGATGCATTTCCAATTTACGGAACCCCCTTTATTCCAAATTCACAAAGCATGTTGCAGTAAGCTTCCACTATGCTAGGGAAGCTATGGCACTTGGGCAGGTAGATATCCTCTATGTAGTATCTGCTCGAAATGTGGCTGACATTATGACCAAGCCACTTGCTAAGCCCGTGGTTGTTGGTCATTGTGATTCACTAGGTTTGAGAAGATACACATAAAGCATGCAGGCAAGGGGAAGTGTTGAGTTGTGAACATACATTATAGAATGCCTTGTGCTTTTGGTGATCTTCAAATGTACATTATTAGGATACGGGTCCACTATCCACATAAGGTACCTCGAGACACGTTCGGATGAGGTCTATTTTCGAACATAAGGTACAATCTGATCTAGATTACGCGTTAGTGTGAAAGGACTATTAAAGCTGCGATCACCGCATAGTCGAGCAACTGGTTTGGAAAGATACTGGGCACATAAGGATGCCAGTCTTGTTCATGCAGTTGCATGTGTCTAAAGAGCAGACAGTCGTCAAGGACTGTAGCTGGAGAGACACTAACTTACGACCTGTCTTCTTGCTTACAGGATACGCCGCTGCCCATAACCTTTTACATATATCTTCTATCAGAAGCGAGGTCAAATCTTAATAGATATCAAGAGGCAATGGCTACACTCCTCATGAAGGAGCTAAGATTATTGGGCTACCTTCCTCACGTCCCATACCATGGGGGAAAGGAGCAGATATGAAGGGCGACCTTCCTCCACGTCCGATACCGTGGAGAGAAGGAGCAAGTCTGTGGGTCGGAGGTCATGACAATTGCAGGATATCCCGAAATGTTCCCAGACTGCAGACCAGTGATCAGTTGGTCGTCCAAGAATATTTCGCTGCAAGTCGAACCCCGACGTCGTAATGGTCTTTGACCCAGTTACGACAGCACTTGCCCCGGGCGCCACATAGGCGGTGGGCGTGCAAGGGCAGCTGGCCAGGCTGCCGCTTAAATCGCGTCATCGACAGAACTTTCTTAGAAATCAAGGCGTCCCCTGAACTTCCCCAAAACGATGTCATGTGAGAAACCAAAGGACCTCCCCATAAAAGTCTAATGGCATCACGTGACGACCCATGTGACCCCCCCATAAGGGCCCCATGGATAAAAGAGAAACTCAGCACAAGTCTTTGCTAAGTCCTCCAGTTCACCCAGGGGAGACCTGTGCCAGCCCACCCCTTGCACCGCCAGCCCCCCTTCCCTGACATGTCAGAGACTGTGGGTAGACTTGCAGACGGAGAGGGGACTGTCACAAGTCCCACCAGGTTGCTTGTAAATTTCCAAGTATTCCATTTGGGTTCATGACGTCGATGCGTCACGGGTCGACCTTCTGTTTGAAGGTAAATTGCCTTTAGATGCCTTGACAGTTATCCCAGAATAACCCTCATAGCAAGTAATTTGCATATGGTTTACGGCACAGAGGAACTGAGGTACAATATTGCCCCCTTGAGGTACCATTGAAATGGTATTCCAAAATTGCAACTGCTTTGCGATCATTGTGGCAAATAGCCGGTATTTGCTTTGCAACTATCTATCCTGCCCAAAGCTCTGCAAAGTGAAATATGCAAATGCTTTTGCAAGTACAGAAATTGCCAAAGTGTTGCCAAGCTTTGCATCTATAAAGTTTGCAACAAGCAGTGCCCTGAAACAGGGGAGAAGCAATTGCAACAAAGAATGGCATGAAGATGCCTTGGGGTGATGTCCTCAATCAGATTCCTCAAGAATTATTGTGCCCGTTTCATGCATTTATGCAAATACAAGCTAGTAAATCGAGGGAGTGGGAAGAATGAAGGTTCCATAGGCATGTAGAGCATGAGTCCCTATCAGAAATGAGCATTTTGGAGCCCTAGGGCTTATCTGGGGTTGGCTGTAACCGGTTTGTTAGTGGCAGCCATAACATAGCCCGACAATGGGTTTCCGCCGTTCCCCGGCGTCGTAGAATGCATCGTTTCAAAGGTTTGGATAGCTGTTGAGTCCACTGGACCCTCACATGTCCATCTTTTTAGGACACTACAATGAGCCCGCACTTTATCTTAGTCTTTGCTTGTACCAAGATGGTGTTACAGACCAAGTGTGACCATGTCCCACAATCATGGAATTTGAGTCACATGACAATTACGATAAAGAGAAACTGAAATGACAATTAGCCCATTGATAGTATTCACCAAAGACTGCTTCCAGATTTTCAATATTGCACTGGCATTGCAATCGTTATGACAGTAGCCGGCAAATGCTTAACAGTCATCTATCATGCCCACGCTCTGCACAACTTGGTTGCAAATGCTAAGCATGTATAGACACTGCCTTAGCTTTGCCATACCCTTGGTACCACCAAGCTTGCAAAACCAATCCATTTTGCTCAGATACGCATTCAATTAATCTGGCTAGTCAGTGTTTGGGCGTGATGTTAATCTTCTTGTATGTTCCTCAATACAATGATGTGCCCAATAAGCTAGAAAGTTAGAGGTTGGTAGTGGGAGTTGAAGGCCATATTGTTATTGTCACCAAAGGGAAATTCCTTAGCTTGATCTAGTAAATTGTGGACTTACCGCATAAATGTGATGCTTCTAAAGCTTTGCGCAAAGCATTAATTACCCAGAAGAAAACCAGCATACATGTTAGGGCTGGCCACATAACAACCAGAAGAAGTGACAAAACTGTTTGCATACGAGGCAACATAGAGTACTGTGCCTTGACCATTGCCTTCATAAGCCAGCTCCATTCTTGAATAAAAGTACTTCAGGATTTGAGTGCTGGTGGAAAGTAGAATAAATTTGGCTGGGTCCAAGCTTTTGTTTTCGTCGTTGCGATGACGCGTTTAATGTCAAGTTTCCACAAAATTCGCATGTTTCACAACGTGATGACTGCAGAAGATTTTAATCTACAGGCAAGTCATCACTGCAGTTGGCATGCCTATGAGGTTTAATAAGGTGCATGGTATAAGCGAATGCACATCATGGCATGGATGACACAAACCCATAGAAAGATGTGTCAAGGTCTAGATATACCATCCCTTAGAAAAACAAATAAGGGGAACATAGCTTTTGGGATGCTTCTGAGACGGGGTCCAGCTGCATGGCATTGCAGACTTCAGCTGCACGTTGCCCAGATTCCCTTGATCCTCTGAGTGCATGTGGTAACCCCTGCTACGATAAAGGATGAAAGTTGCACTGCAACGTTGCGCCCAAAAACTTAGCACACAAGATCAAAGTGTGTCATCACCAAATGGATTTGGTTTGCAATGTCAAGTGGTTTTCAAGATTGAATGTGGTGAACGGTCCCTACTTAGGTGGCTACCTATGGACCACTAATCATGATGGAATGCATGCCTCTGTCAACACCAGCAGACAAGCCTTGATATTGTCAACAATTGAAGTCACAAAGAACGGAGAAGCAATTGCAAATGGGAAGCTGCTTTGGACTCCAAAGTAATGTCAATTCAGTTACTTGAACAAGGTCACTGTGGAGATGAAAGTCCCAAATAAAGGTACAGTAGACTCAAATAGCTGATTTCAGTCCGAAACAATCGAAAAACTTGCTTAAATGCTGAGGATTGGACCTTAAGTGACAGATCAGGTGTTGCAGGTCCCCATGAACGGTTCACGATGCAGATGAAAATTCAGAGACAACATTATCATGTACTTATCTGGAAAGTTGGAGTTCATCGGGGGTAGTCTCAAATAAATCGAGGCATCAATGAGGCTCCCCGCCATTGGTGAGTGATGCACACAAGACCGGCCACGAACACGCAGAAATTTCCCGTAATCACCAAGCGCAAAGCTCAGATGACTTTAAATAGACATGGCAAAATCAATGATTGTAACCAAGCGGGGTATTGCAGGTATGGCGCGCAACGCGAACGACTTCATGAAGCAAATAAGGTCACGTTAGCTTACCGGTATCTGACAGAATACGCTTAATTTTAGAATGAAAAACTTATCTGACGTGAACAAGCTGCGGTTCTGAATATGCGGACGCGAGTAATTGAAGAAACTGAGTTGCCCGCGCAGAGGAGATTTCGACACTCAAACTCCGAGATGCCATACTGCGGCAACTCAAAGTAGCTCATGCGACATGATAACATCTTTGATACTAATTCAAGTCTCGAAAAATGTTCAGCGGAATTCAGAGAAATCGGCAACCAAAAGTCGATACCATATGTAGCGCTGGAAGCGCTAAGGAAAGGAAGAGATAGGGAGACATCGGAATAGGACTTAGGAATAAGGCCAGATGCCAGTTACATCAGGCTATGCCAACGATAGATGATTGACATCCATCTGTATATGTATATCTATTCCCTCTCTAGCCTTGGCCGTGGTTCCCATGCCCTACATGGAGGTAGAAGACCTCGGGGACTGTACGGTACGCCAGATGGGTAAGGTCCCGACATCACATGTGACGGGGGACTGACTTAGGTAATGCTGGCTTAGTAGTACCTGGAAGGAGACCGTTACAAATACTGTCACTGTTGTCCTTACACATAGGCCTCTGTGTGGCCACAAAATCTTTGGTCATTGGGGTGTCAGGTCCCAAAGACTCCAGGTCTAGCCCAAACTTCTCCACCAATGCATCAATCTTAGGGATGCAACTTAATGAAATCAGCCCTTTACCCCTATCTCTCACTACTTGGCAGCCCAAGAAATCTTTCGCCTCTCCCAAATCATGAATGGTGAATTCTTGCTTGAGCAGCCTCTTCACTCTCTCAATCTCTCTCATGCCCTTTGAGACAATCAGCAAATCATCTACATAAATTAACACAAATGACTTCCCTCCATCTACAGAGCACTTCACATAGACACTCGCATCACTCTTGCAAACCTCATAGCCCATGGTATGAAGCTTCTCATTGAGAGTCTTATGCCAGGCTCTAGGTGCTTGCTTCAGACCATACAAGGCCTTCTTCAAGCGGCAGACAATATTGCCATCTCCATTCTCAAACCCAGGAGCTTGTGTTACATACACCTCTTCTTCTAATTCCCCATTTAGGAAGGCTGTCTTGACATCCACCTGGTGGATCTCATAACCCTCCTTGGCAGCCACTGCAAGTAGTGCCCTTCTCGATCCGTAACTGCTGGTTGGAGCAAATACTTCCATAACATCCACTCTTGGGATTTGCCTACATCCCTGAGCAACCAGCCTGGCCTTGAATCTGATTACATTCCCATGAGCATCCATCTTCACTGAAAATATCAAGTGAACTGGAATCACCTTATGTCCACGAGGTCTGGGTACATATTCCATTACCTCATGACCATCCAATGAATCCTGCTCCTCCTGCATAGCAGCCTTCCAGTATTCCCACTGTGGGGACTGCTGTGCTTCTTTCAAACTAGAGGGCACACTAATCTTGCTAAAGCGTACCCCAGTGTGCTTCCCCTTTTCTCTCTGCTTCTCATCAGTGCCACTCTCATTCTCTTCAGGACTCACTACTCTTCCACTGACACTCGCCGCATTGCAGACTGGCGCAGACTGGGCTGCCTCTGGATTTCCTCTCTGATCTCTCTCTCTCTTCGACTCGCAGTGTGCTTTTTCAAGCTTACTGCTTCGCACACTTACATCATCCTCCCAGACACAAGGACCTCTTGGAAAGCTCTTGTAATCAGGGGTCTGTGCACAGTGTCCAAGCTTCCAATTCACCTCCTCTGTCACACCCTGACATGTCTGATGAGCATCAGCCTCACCAGATCTCTCACAGACATGGCTGGCACAGTGACTTGTGCTTGTGCACTTCCCCTGTTGCAGACGTGCCAGATTTTCCCTCTCTCCTTCGTCCTCCTGCCAATCATGAGCGCTGGGGCGCTGGCCCAGCCGCACTATCGCAAACAAAGCCCTCAGACGTATGGCTGGCACCACATTGTTCGCTGTTTGGGGTCTGAGATGGGCAATTCACACTCTGCGCACAGCCCACATCGCTAACATTGCTCTCAGGCACATAACAGGTCCCACCCGGGCAACTCGGCTCACTTGGACCAGTGTCACTCTGTTCAGAGACTGTCCCCCTCTCATCACTCACATGCATGGCAGGTCTCTCTTGATCCTGACCCATGTCCTGCACTTCCCCTGGTCCCTGTGACAAGCTGTCACGTTCAGTCAGCCCCTCTCGCTCACAGCTCTCCCCCTTTCCCTGTGCCAGCAGGATTTCACGTGCAGTAATTCGTTTCTCGTACCGTTGTGATCGAGTCTGTCCAGCCGGCGGCCGATCTGCACTGTCCGGAGGTGCGTCTCGGAAAGGCTGATGTGCTCGTTCCAGCACGAGCCGATGCGGTCCACAGTCTTGGCTCCCTCTAGCCATGTTGCGAAGTGTCTCCATCATCCCGGACCGGTCCAGGTTCAGCAGTTGCGACTCTCCGGAGGGTCCAGTTGAGCGTCCGCTGGATGTCTCCTCTGGAGTTGACTTCCCCTGACAAGCAAGCTCGGTTGTAGCCTCGTCAGGGGGTTCTGGGACTGCGCTGTCAGGTCTGTTGTTCGAGCAGGGTGAGCTGACAGCTTCCTTCCTGATGCCTGCTTGGAGGGTGTCTGTGAGAGGTTCACTGGTTTGCAGCTGAATCTGGAGGTCTGCTGGGTACGAAAAATTCTGTGCTTGCCCAGGGATATTGTTGACTCCCACTCGAGAAGCTCCCCGAATGTGTTCCACAAATTCCACATCTCTGCTTTCTCTCCAGACTCCCCCTCCCATGTAGATACGGAAAGCTTTGGACACTGGGGAGTATCCAGTAAACATGCCAGGCACTGCCTTAGGTGCGAACACTCCCCTCTGATGGTTTGGAACATGGACAAAGGCCAAACATCCCCAAGTACGTAAGAGGGAGACACCCGGTTTATATCCCATAAACATTTCAAAGGGAGTGAGAGGCCTGCCTGTGCTGGGTCCCATATTCAGGAGGGTGCATGCTATTTCCAAGGCTCCTTTCCACATGACAGGGCTCGCAGCAGCAAAATTAAGCAGGGTTCTGGTTCGCTCCTTCAAGGTCCTGTTGGCTCGCTCTGCTATCCCATTCTGTTGTGGGGTGTATGGAGCAGACATCTCCAACTTAGTGCCCTGAGAAGCACAAAACTCCTTGAATCTGGCATTAATAAATTCAGTACCTCTGTATCACCGGATGCACTTCACTGTGACTCCTCTTTCTGTCAGCCTGAACATAATAAGGTCTCTGACAACGGATCCACTGACATCCTTAGTTTTCACTGGCAGAACAACCTTCCATCCAGATGCCTCGTTTGCCACTGTCACCCAGAACCGTTCTCCTGTGATTGCAGCTGGGGAGATGGAACCCACAGTGTCAATATGAATTCTGTCAAGAGGATTTACTGCAGGCCTGGAACTTTCTCCAAAGGGAGGACGAGTGTGCTTCCCCTCAATACAAGCTTCACAATACTTTGGACAATTCTCACATGGTGACACGGACGTGTCAATGCCTGTTACCAGCTGCTCATTGCTCAGGCGTAGCATCCAGGGTTCTCCCAGGTGTCCCATTCTACTATGCCACAGAAAACGTCTGGCACAGTCATGCTTTAGGGTTTTCTTGGATTTGTTCTTCACTGCAGGTGCCACTGGGGATGAGCTTTGTACTGAGGCAACAGGGAGACAGTCATGTATGTAATAAAGTCCATTCTCTGCTCTGATGGGCATTCTCCATCCATTCGGGCCAGAGACTGCTGTAAATGCACCCATGCTGTCTGTGGCAAAGCAGGCACCATCACGAAGGGCAGTAGAAACAGACAGGATGTTTGTCGTTGCAGAGGGAACACACTGAACATGATGCAGCCACAGTGGGATGCACTGCTGGGTCAACAGACAGACTGATCCTGTAGCAATAATTCCTCCTGTGGCATCAGACGTGGCCAGCTGCAGTGGGATGGGAGCAGCATGTATTGTGGGGGCATGCAGTAGCGACAGATTATTCACAAGATGTACAGACGCTCCACTGTCTACCAGCCAAGACTTTTTGGATCTTCTCCCCTTGCATGGTTTCAGGACATTATAGGATACCACGTGTGGCATACCTTCTGGTGGAGGAGAGGGTGGTCCAAGAGGTGGATGCAGTAGTGGGAAAACTCCAGTTGCAGGGAATGCATGCTGGACTGCTGGAGGGGGCTGGAGTCCTCCGGGGAGCTGCCCTTGAGGCCACATACCAGCCAGTTGCTGCACCGCTGCCACCACATTTCTCTGTGTCTGTTGGGTTTTGTACTTCATTATGTCATGTTAATTAACGTGCGTGCGTGCGTGCACGTGCGTGCATGCGTGCGTGCGTGTGTGAAGGTACAATCACGTGTAATAATTAGCTGTAAGTTAACCAAGCAGTTAACTCAAGGTAAAGACATCTTGACAATGGCTATGAGCGATCAATCTATGAGTATTAATGCATTGAGAGATATTTATTCTATGGCTGTAAATACCTTCCAGCCTTTAGTGGCTGGAAGACATGCATCTAGAGTTAATTAATGTGTTACTGTAGGATAAGGGTCCAAATTCTGTGGATAGGAACCCTGAGCATGTCCTAATGTTCGTGAAGAAGGCCAGTAGCAGTGCTGGATAGCGCGTTTCCCACGCGCTGATCTGAGTATAGATAGCCAGAGAACCCGGACCACCAGGCAGTCATTCGATCTCTTTGGCTTGTTAAGCCGACTCCTGAATGGACTCATGTGAATTGCTTTCTTTCTCTCTCACTTGTTGTGAGTAACTTCTGTGTAAGCAATTGCTATACGTGGTAAGTCGGGGCTCTGCCGGTCATGTTTTTGATCACGGCCATAAATGCCGTTTTGATGATCAGAGACTAATATGGTTATGTGAATGTTGCAGAATTGTTCATCAGTTTGACGCTGTCGACTATGTATGTCTTGGTCAAACTGATTAAGTACATGGTAAGTCAGCTATGTGACGGCTGAGGGGTGCTTATAGATAAGGTTCATCATATGCAATGAACTAAAGGTGTTAGTGTGTTCACAGGATGATATACTTGTGAGTATAGTCATCATTTATTGTTAATATAACACCTTTGGATCTTTGCAGGTAAGACTAGTTAGTGTGTGTGTTCGTCCGACAGTAGTTTGTAAGTCATTCGATCTCTTTGGCTTGTTAAGCCGACTCCTGAATGGACTCATGTGAATTGCTTTCATTCTCTCTCACTTGTTGTGAGTAACTTCTGTGGAAGCAATTGCTATACGTGAATTGCTCATCAGTTTGACGCTGTCGACTATGTATGTCTTGGTCAAACTGATTAAGTACATGGATGATATACTTGTGAGTATAGTCATCATTTATGATTAATATAACACCTTTGGATCTTTGCATATCACAATGGTTATGGGCCCACATCCATGGGGTCTCGACGCTTAGAGGCGCAGCGAGCGAACGCCACCCTCTTTGACGTTGAACATCTCCGCAGAGGATGCTTCTGCTGTGACGCGTGCGAAAAGTATTTTGTTGGGAAAGTCCCGTTAGTGCAAGTTGCATCGGCCATCGATTGTGCCTGTTATCTATTTGAACGATATTGTGACATTGGACTTGCCTGGAAAGAAACACAAACAAACGTACGCATTGGAAGTGAAGTAAAGTATCCCTATCGACCGTTTAGCGAGCCGTTGGTTGACTAAGCTTGAAAGTTCTGGGAATTGAATTTTGTACAGCACAGGTATTGGGTTGGTTCACTGCATAAAGAAGTTGAAGAGCTGTCAAACTCTGGCATTGAACGTCCCTTGAATACATCGCTGTATCGCTTGTTAATTGTAATTGAGATCCTTAAGTCATTAGCTGCTGAATTTGATCACAGATTGCCTTCATGAGTGGGTTAGCTGGTGCATCTGCTCCTGGTGGAGCAACTGGTACAGGTGTTACTGCAGCTGTTGTATCAGGCAGCACAGGAGACCCACTAAACCCAGTCTATAACACACAGAAGTTGGCCCAATCACTTGATGCGTTATGCATAATTGGTTTCAGATGGATGAAGGATGTAGAGAATGTTGCTAGTAGCAAGAAAATCAAGGTGTGTTTGGACGAGGAACATCCTGACACACCAGGTGATGCTTTGGCTAAGAGCCTAGTTACTGAAAAAATTCCAGATGAGTGGGTTGATGCACCTCTGGACAAGCCTTCAGCCAAGGAGGCGTATGACTGGCTGAAAGGCAAGTTCACAGGCGGAAAGAACCAGAAGCTCATGTCAAAATGGGCCTTTCTGCTTGACTCGGGTAAAATTGAGGATGCCCAGACTTACATGGCATTTGTGGCCATGAAGTACAAGCTGGCTAGAGGTTTGAGGGCTAACAAACACCCTGTTGATGAGGAGCGCCTTGCCATGGGTATAGTTAGCTGTCTTCCCAAGGCCTTTACCCACGGTCAGTCCCATTTGTATGATTCATGTGTCGGGAAAGCTGAGGATGAGGTTGTATGTAACAGGAATAGTCGCGTGTTATGGGAAAATGACCGGACCACGAGGATTTGGACCTCCATAAGGGTCCCTTCGTGGTCCCGGGTATGCTTGAATTTCAGATTCTTTGTTGAGAGGAGGACAGGTTGGCCTATTTTCAAAATAAGAGCATCTTTTCTCCTCGCGTCCGCATATGCCTTCATGCGGTCCTGCGCAGCTTTGAGACATGTCCGCGCTCTTTCTAGATCCCATCTCATCCTTCGTACAAACTCTGCTGCTGCCGGTACATACTCACTCTAAACAACTACACTACGCACCTAACACACTTGGCAGAGGTACGGTCCTGTCATGTCCTGTCCGCGGGTACTAGTCTGGCGTCCCCAGCCCAATGCCAGACCCCTGTCCTGTCCTGTCTTGTCCAGCCCTGTCCGTCTAACAATGTAAAGTCTGTCCCGTCCATACATGAATTCGCCCGTCCTGTCCAATAGGAATTCTACCCAACGGCAGTGGGGCCACCCATCTGCCTCGGGCGTTACGATACAGCGCGAGCTAGCACGGATGTCGCGACATGGCATGATTGACGTCCGAAACCTGACAAGGGTGAGCAGTCAGCACCGCACGCACCCAAGGTAGACGACACCCTACCTCGACGAGTCCTGTCCAGGGTGAGCGGTCATCACCGCACGCACCCGAGGTAGACATTCTACCCCGCTTACGTCCTATTCATCCGAGTGCGCTCTAGTACTGGGATACCCCCAGGGTACACTCTAAGGGCCAAGCTTAGAGCTTCCAAGGTGGCCCAAGGACGCACCGAGGGGCCGACCCGACCTGCCAGAGCACTAAGCGCGCCTAGCGCGCTTCCGCTGCTTCTGAGCATTTTTACCACGTCCTTTACGCTTCTTGTCCACCTTTTCTTTTTGTTCCGGCCTGTGCTCCGTGGTTAAACCCCAATACCGCTGTAACGCCTCCCTGGCGTTTTCTAAGTGTCCCCCTGTCTCCATCGCCAATGCGCCTTAAGGGCATACAACCGCATGTAAGGGGTCACTCCCTTGGCGCGTGAAGCAGCCACTTCTTGGCGTGGAGGACCATAACGCACGAAGGGACCCTTATGGAGGTCCAATTCCTCGTGGTCCGGTCATTTTCCCATAACACGCGACTATTCCTGTTACACCCTCCCCCCCTTAGCTTGGACGTCACGGCCAAGAGGGAGACTCACTCTTACAACAACACTTTTCAGCAATCAATCAACACTACTCCATTTAGGTTGACTTTCGGTCAGGATCCCACGATTCCCTTCCAGAAAGTCTATGAAGGTGACATCTTCTGTACGTGAGTATGTACCGGCAGCAGCAGAGTTTGTACGAAGGATGAGATGGGATCTAGAAAGAGCGCGGACATGTCTCAAAGCTGCGCAGGACCGCATGAAGGCATATGTGGACGCGAGGAGAAAAGATGCTCCTATTTTAAAAATAGGCCAACCTGTCCTCCTCTCAACAAAGAATCTGAAATTCAAGCATACCCGGACAAGAAAACTCTTACCTCGGTTTATTGGGCCTTTTCCCATCGTACAGGGGGTATCATCGGTAGCTTTCAGAATTAGGCTTCCAAAAACTCTGCGGGTTCATGATGTCTTCCATGATTCTATGCTTAAGCCTTATAAGGAAGGTGGGACGGTACAACCTCCTCCTCTACCTGAGATTATTGAAGGAGAAGAGGAGTATGAGGTCCAGGCTGTGCTAGGCCATAGGGAACGAAAGTTACGAGGTCGGAAAACTGCGCGAGAATATCTTGTAAAATGGACCGGGTATGAGGATATTCACAATACTTGGGAGCCAGAGGATAACTTAGAACACGCCAGGGAGGCGTTACAGCGGTATTGGGGTTTAACCACGGACCGGGTATGCTTAAGGGTCCCACGAAGGGACCCTTATGGAGGTCCAAATCCTCGTGGTCCGGTCATTTTCCCATAACACGCGACTATTCCTGTTACATTGCATCTCGTATCAGTGCATGTGCCAAGTTTCTGGGCATTGATCAGGAGAAAGCTCCCTCTGCTTCTGCAAATCTTGTTCCCTCTGGTCCCCCTAGACCAAAGAATGCACCTGGGTTTGATGGCAATAGACCCAGGGGCATGCCCCATGACGTGTCTACCAACTTTCATGGGTGCTGGTTCTGCTTAGAGGAGGGTCACATCAGGCTGAATTGCCAGAAGTACAAAGATGATTGCGCCAGAAGGGCCGCAATCCTGGCTGGCAGAGGGCGACCTCAAAATCCTGTAGGAGGAATGGCAACTACATACTCCTCTGACTCAGGTGAATTGTCCTCACAGTGGGTGATAGATTCTGGGGCCTCCACACACGTGTGTAATGATGTACGTCTAATGCATAATGTTCACTGGTATCCAATTCCAAAGGGTTTGAATCTAGCCACTGGCGAACACGTGGCGCAGCGTAAGGCATGTGGGACTGTGTGCTTGGTGGATCAGCAGGGAAATACATGCATATTGAGAGATGTTGAATTTGTTCCAACTGCATTGGAAAATTTAATGTCAGTGTCTGCTGGAGTTGTTGATGGTTTAAATTTTTCAACAAATCCACTAGGAGAAGTCACACATGTTTGCTGTCAGAAGTCATCGTTTCAAGTAGAAGTGACAAAAGAAAGAGGACTATACTTCTGCTCAGTGATATGTCAGTCAGTAAAGTTGCCCCATGTTGCTGGCATTGCACATAAGTGTTCAGAGTACGACTTATGGCATGCAAGACTAGGACACCCTAACAGTAAAAACATGGAACGCTTGCAAACCGAAGATATGGTGAAAGGCATTGAGACGTCATTATCACCTTGCAATCATGGTCACTCACATTGTGCGGTTTGTGTTCTGGGGAAGCAGACTAGAGAGAGCTACCCACGCTCTCCGGCAACGGCCACAGAGCGATTACAGATTGTCCACATGGATATTGTGGGTGAACTGCCTGTACCGGCACTGTGACGAAGGAAGTTGTCGCAAAGGCTTCGCAATCCTGTCGTACCGGTTTGCGAAGTTCGTAAGCGTCGCAAAAATTTCGGATTATTTCCGACGCGAGATGGGCCCAACTTTTTGCGAAGACTTTGCGAAGGGTTTACGAAGACCTTCGTATTTCCTTCGTAATCCATCGGAAAAGTTTCGTATTTTTTGGGAACTTGTGACATGAGTGAGTATGCTGCAGACATGCTTCTCATGCACCCAGTATGTGATTTTGATGTGTCCCAGAAATCCATCATGCCCTTGTGATGTCTGTTCTCTGAGCACTCGGTGGGGATCAACACATCAATGGTAGTGAATGCCTATATTGGCACCCTGGAGTACCACACTGTTAACATGCATGTTACTGCACATATTACTGACATAGTAAATATTGCTCCATGCACGTGGCAGAGTTCACTGGTGAGAATACGACATGTATGGTGTCATGTCAAGAAAGTTCAGCTGAATAGGAAAAAAGTCCAGTACTGCAGTACAAGGTGGGGCACCGTAGCCTTGTGTGGGATTTGAGGCCAGATTTTAGAGGCAGATATACTGCAGTTACATTTGTGAGATGTTTAGGTACCATGGCAGGTCCTTCACATACCCATACGTGGATACACACTGATGTATCTAATAAGCATCAAGTGGCACCTAAACCAGACATATTAAGCTGCTGAGCTAATGCAAACAACTAATTATTGTACAGATTGACTCCATAAGTACACTCTTGAATTTCGGCTGCACACTAGTGTATTGCCATATCCAATTGTCTGCCATATGCAGGCCCCAGGAACAGCAGCCTGTCGGCCTAGCTAGGCCTGGACAGCAATGCACTTCAAAGACAAGCACTTCCAACTTCATTTGTACAGATGGATGCACTGCACTGCCATGCACAGCTCAAACTTCCCGGTGGAACGCTCCCCCGCCCCCCTCTTGTTCAGAAAATGGAAGTGGCTGCCTCCCTCTCTGTCCTACCCTCCTCACCCCAAGGCCAAATGCTAAATAAACAAGCGCAGGTTACAGCGCTTTTAGCTGAAAACAGTGGAGCCTTCCCCGCGCATTGATGTCCAGCTCGTGTTGGCGCCTTGAGCTGAAGATGTACCTTATAGAAAACATTAGGTCTGCAGTACATCGGAAAAAAGTAACGTGCACACCCTGAACTTCAAGCTGCACCGTTGCCAGCCCTTACTAGGTTTCAACATTTCAATGAATGTGGCAGGCTGCAATGTCCAAGTGTCCGTGGTCCCCTGGCCACAGAAAGGTCACATCATGTCAAGGAACATTCCCCTAAACTCTGTCACTGTAATGGCAATTGCATTGATGGTTCTTATACCTTGTGCTAGCTTGCGCTGACAGTATGCACGTGTGTGTGCAATAAATACTTCTCATTATTCGTACGCTCAAACTTCGAAAAAGGGGTCCTGCTATGTGCCAGACATGTTAGAGGAGGGCATGATCCATACACGCTTTCCCAATGGACCTGCCATTACATGCTTGTCAAGCATGTAAGAAAACAAGACAGGGTAATATTCAATCGTAAACTTCCCCACCTCTTCTGCTGCCCACATACTGCCAATGGCCTCCGACTGTAAATGGTCACTATGCATGTGACAGATGGCCACCTCAACGGCTGACATGTGGGAGCCCTCACTTCGATAAAGAATTGAATCAATGCAACAGAAAAACCATGCCTGCCATCTTCTACGTACTGAACCAGCACATTACATGATACTCTGGACTTTGGTGGCTTGTAATCCTATGGGTGGACAACATCTTTCCCCTTTGGACACACACACACACACACACACACACACACACACACACACACACACACACACACACACACACACACACACACACACACACACACACACACACACACACACCACACACACACACACACACACACACACACACACACACACACACAGAGAGAGAGAGAGAGAGAGAGAGAGAGAGAGAGAGAGAGAGAGAGAGGAGAGAGAGAGAGAGAGAGAGAGAGAGAGAGAGAGAGAGAGAGATGGGGGGGGTGAAGACGGAGAAGGAGAGGAGAAAGACAGAGGCGTAAACGCTGTACTTGAGTTGATCGAAGGCACTTGGAAGGTAAAACTCTTCACCACCTCTGCTGCACTTGGAAGGTAAAACTCTTCACCACCTCTGCTGCCATTCTTCATTCAGCATTGCATGCTACGTGCTCTGTATCTACGTTTCCTCTCTGGCATCATGATTGTTTTTTAAACTAAGCTGTACAAGTTGGGCCATCAACCAGGAGAGTTCCGCTCCCTTGGCATGCAGGCACAACATGATGGGTCACTTTTGGGTACACAACAGCAATAGAAACAAGTGAAGATATCCTATGGGTAGCTTGTAGCCGGCTAAACAGGCAACGCAAACGAAACCGCCGAAACCCAATGAGACCCACCTTGAAGCCTACTGAATGCATCACAATCCAACAAAACTCCTGAAGATTCCACGAAGTTAATACCGCGAAGCCATCCATCCAAAACGAACACACAACTATGGGCGAACCGTGCAAACTACGACTGATCAGACTCCAACGTCTTGATGAATCAAGCCGGCTCCGCCAATCCCTCTCGCCAAACGACACTCGTTGTAAAAGGTAAAATTTAATAAATATGCCACATATCTGCATACTTTCCACTTCCACTGAATTCCGAACGGACCAGCAGGAAGCTGCCGTACAACTCGCCGTACTGTCACGTTACGTGACCTGCGAAATCAGAAGCAGACAGTGCGGTTCCGTTCACTGCAATGCAGGAGCCACAAGACACAAACAAAAAATCTAAAGATAGAGAGCTTGGATGCATGTGGATGGATTTCTACTCCATCCTATACCGTTTGGGTGACGACGTTGGGGCGTGCCCCAACGGCTACTTTTTTGAACCTGGTGTGGTTTTTTCCATTCGTCAGAGGCCCGAAGTGTGCGTCTGAAATTGCAATAAGCTGGTAATGGGCTTCTGCAGGATTACCTTCAGAACCACCTTGGTTTGGCCAACTAAACTGGGGCCTTGTGGCATCTAGCGCCACAATGCAACTCTGTTACGAGAAAGTCCTTCCCAAACTTATTGCAAACGATATGTTGGGCGAAAGATTTTCCCAAATACTGTAAGTCAACCCAAAACAATTTTCAATTAGTATGTGAGCAGGGTGTATTGTAGTTCCACAAACAGCGTGCTCACTTGGACTAAGATGATGTGCTTTGAAGTCCTAAGGCTCCCTTCAAAGGGGGGGGAGGGAGTGACTGTGAACTTAATATTGCCACCTGCACGCCTTCATGTTTCTTTTCCCCTCACTCTCAAACCCAACTCTGCACCACCCCTATTGGTATGTGGAGTGTTCATTCATATTTTCTCCTTCATGCTTCCTGGTCTGCTAGCACTGGTCGAACTCTCCCCAGCCCCACATACCCTTTCTGTCATTTTCAATGCCTGCACTTCACCCACTCGCACATGCACCACTAAAGTTCATAAGGCTCAGGCGAAATGCTGGGCCTGCAGCAGAGTTAACTATTAGAGAAAGCGTTGTACCTCTTGGATGTTTATACATGCACATATGTACGTACAGCGCGTTACCATAAATATCATTGGTAATAATTTGTCAGCTTTTTATTTATGTTCGTACTGCAGCACATTGCAAATGTGCCTGGATGTTTGCTTGCACCAGAGCATGAGTTATGCTACAGCATGAGTGGTAGGGGCAGCAGGCCCAGATTGTTGCTTGTACCTCATATGTGCTGTGCTTTCTGTGTGTGTGTGTGTGTGTGTGTGTGTGTGTGTGTGTGTGTGTGTGTGTGTGTGTGTGTGTGTCCTGGTCTCCATGTGAAAGTGACAGCATGCATGCTGTTACTTTGACATTTGATCGCGTAGTACGGCTGGTATGACTGGGGGTTTATGCGTTACTTATATTTTTCTATTCTGAACATATCTGGGTAATTTATGGGTTACAGCACTTGAGAAATGCCATTGTCATGGGACAGTTTGGAGATAGTGCGCAAGGAGAGGCACTAGATACAGCAAATCAACCTGGACCACCTCCAAATGCACCCCCCAACGCCAAGGTACTTCACGTATACCTAACCCTTGAATGTTACCTGCCATCGGAACTAGCTCGGTGCCTTTCTTTGGACTCAACTATATGCCTTTACTGGGAAAATAGCCACAAGTCTGGAGCCAGCAGGTCAAGGCGTCTGTGTAACACTTTGGCCCTGGTCAACACATATTATGTACAAGTCTGGAGACTGCAGGTCAAGTCGTCTGTGTAACACTTTAGCCCTGGTCAACACATGCTATGTAAGCAGCAGTGTCGGACAGTCCAAATTTGTTTTGCCAGAGGGTGAACACTGCAACAAAGCCTGCCAAAAAAGCAACCAGTCCCAAACGTCTCCCCAAAGGCAAAGGGCCCCCTCCCGCCGAGAAGGTCCTCCCCTCCCCCTCTCTCCCCCCCCCCCCTCTCATTAAGATCTGTGTTGCCCAACCTTTCCCCTTGCTAGTATCAGGAATGCACTGGTGTCTCCGTGCCACATATGTGTGTGTGTGTGTGTGTGTGTTTGTGTCTGTGTCTGTGTCTGTGTCTGTGTCTGCATGCACGTGTGTGTGTGTGTGGTGTGTGTGTGTGTGTGTGTGTGTGTGTGTGTGTCTGTCTAGACAGATCTGTGTGTGCATGAGCGTGTGTATGTGTGAGCGCACGTGTGAGTGTGGGTGGGTGCGTGCATGCGCTCTTGCGTGCATCTCTGCGTGTGCCTCATTGCTGCATTGATTGCAGTTGCCTCTGCAAAGTTGCCTCTGACTTTGCAGCTGCCTTTGCAAAGTTTCGTGGAGTGGTGCGGTGGGTCATGCCCGTGCACAGCAATATGCATCAAACCTTGCAAGTTTATTGACACCCCTGTGCCTTCTGCTGCCAGGAAATGGGGCACGTCTCGGACGCTCAGTTCTCTTGGGAGGAACAGATTAAGAAGGCAGCACGGCACAGGTAATGTGTACATATGAGCTCGCCAAGCAGCATTGGAGTTTCCTCTCCCTTGAGTCTGTCAAAGATAGCTTGCCTCCCGCTGATAAGGTCTCCGCACCCCTTCCCTAAGATCTGTGTCGCCCAACCTTTCCCCTTTCTAGGATCAGGAGTGCACCGCGGTGTATCCATGCCAAATGTGTGTGTGTGTGTGTGTGTGTGTGTGTGTGTGTGTGTGTGTGTGTGTGTGTGCGCGCGGCGCGAGCGCGCGCGCATGCGTCTGTGTGTATGTGTGTGTGTGTGTGTGGCCGCGCGCGCACTGCTGCGTCTGTGTCTGTGCGTGTGCGTGCATATGCATGCGTGTCTGCGAATGCCTCATTGCTGCATTGACTGCCTCTGCAAGTTTCTTGAAGTTGGATGTGTACAGCCATATCCAACTTTGCAAGTTTATTGAACCCCCCCCCTCCCCACCCCTTCTTGCTGCCAGCAAAGGGGAGACGTTTTGGATGTTCATTCCTCTCCGGAACAAGAAAATAGGAGGGCGGCACGGCTCTGCAAGGGCAGAGGGCCCCTTCCCGCCTATAAGGCCTCCCCATCCCTTCCCTTTGATTTGTGTCGCCCCACCTTCCCCCTTTCTAGTATCAGGAGTGCACCGGTGTCTCCATGCCGCATGTGTGTGGTGTGTGTGTGTGTGTGTGGTGTGTGTGTGTGTGTGTGTGTGTGAGTGTGGTTGCGTGCTTTGGTGCGTTCGCTGTTGCGTGTGCATGTGCCTAATTGCTGCACTGACTGCCTTTGCAAAGGTTCGCGAAGTGGTCGTGAGCTGGTCATGGCCGTGCTGAGCATGCATCAAACTTGGCAAGTTGATTGACACCGCCCCCATTTTTGCTGCCAGGGAAAGGGGGACGTCTCGGATGTTCATGACTCTTCGGAGGAAAACAACAGGCCAGCACAGAGAAGATGTGGACAACTTGTAGGCCTGAGCTTGCCAAGCAGCATGCTTGCCTCTCCTTGAGTCTGTCAAAGATAGCTTTACTTCCGCGTATAGGGGTGGATGGGCAATCCTTAGAAATTGGGAGGTATATCATCCTGAACAATGTATACAGTGGTGCACGTGTTGGTATACAGTGGTCCTACGTAGTGCATGTGCTCATTGGTGGATCCCGATGCACCTGCAACTTACTTGCACATGACAATATCAACAGTGGCAGTCAGGAATACATGTACAGTGTGGTAAGTTTGCACGAGACGAGCTCGACGTTGTTGTCATATATACGATAAGGTTGTTGTCATATATACGATATGATTGTCAGTCTTCTCACGATAGCTACTAGTGCAATAGTAGCGCTCAGGTCGAAATGCTAGTAGCTTTGCTAATGGAGGATATTATAATTAGCACTTCATCGTTGTACTTAGCTGCAGAGGCGGATGAAGTAATTCAGGGAATGGGCTCTGAGAAGGTAACTTCGTATGTAAATTTCTAGTCATTCGCATTTCCTTCGCATATACGTCTCATTTTCATCGTCACCGATTCGCAAAATCTCCGTATTGCCGCCGTAAATCACTCTCGAACGTCAGCTTCGCAATTATGTCGAGTATTATTCGCAAATCCTTCGTAAAAGTACTTTCGGAAAGCATTCGCAAAAATAAAAATATCGGCCGAATCTCGGAAACCATTCGTAAACCTTTCGCAAATCTTTCATTTGAAATTCGTAACATTTTCGCATTTTGAAGCCCCTTTCACAAGACCTTCGACTCTGTTTCGTAAATGCTTCGTAAATCTTCGTAAACCCTTCGTATTTAAGAAATTTACGAATAAAATACGAAGACTTTCCGAAAAATCTTCGTCACAGTGTATGAGGTGTGCAAGAGTGATGCTGTGTCTATGTGAAATGTTCTGTGGATGGAGGAAATCCTTTGTGCTGATTTTTTGATTTTGATAGTTTCCAAGGCATGGGTGAGATTGAGAGAGTGAAAGGGTTGCTTAAGCAGGAGTTCACCATTCATGATCTAGGAGAGGTGAAAGATTTCTTGGGCTGCCAAGTGATGAGAGATAGAGAGAAAGGGTTGATTTCATTGAGCTGCATCCCCAAGATTGATGCACTAGTTGAGAAATTTGGGCTGGATCTGGAGTCTGTGGGGCCTGACACCCCTATGACTAAGGATTTGTGGCCACACAGCAACCTGTGTCTAAGGACAACAGTGCCAGCATTGGAGCTGGGAGTCCCTTGCCACCAGGACACAGATATTGTGAACTGGTTGGGTCACTGTTGTACATTGCCAACACCACTAGGCCTGATATTTCCCAGGCTGTGGGAGTGCTTTCCAGGTACAGGATTACTCCCACTACTGCTCACTGGAATGAAGCCATCAGAGTGCTGAAATATCTGAAGGCTACCAGGGATCTTGTTTTGGTGCTTGGAGGGAAGACACAGAGCTGGAGGGCTTTGTTGATGCAGATTATGGTGGTGATCAGGATCATCGGTTTTCCACTACTGGTTACGTAATTCGTGTGTTCGGAGGAGCTGTAGTTTGGGGAAGCAAGAAGCAGTCTGCAGTTGCCACGTCCACTGTAGAGGCTGAGTTTATGGCGGCAAGTGCAGCTGTCAAAGAGGCCAATTGGATGAAGGGATTCCTGGAAGAAATTGGTATTTCTCCATGGATTGTGAAGATCCACTGTGATAATCAGGGATGCATCAATCATCTCAGAAATCCAGTGTTCTCTAAGCATACCAAGCACATTGCAATCAGCTTTCATTTTGCTCGGGAAGCTATTGCATTGGGGCAAGTTGATGTGAAATACGTTCCTTCTGCTAGGAATGTGGCAGATATATTTACCAAGCCTTTGACAAGGCAGGTATTCCAGGGCCATCGTGAGGCTCTAGGACTGGCCAAGTTTTTGTGAGGAAAAGTCAAGGGGAAGTGTTATAATAGTGAAAGAACAATTAGTGACTTTCCCTCAGAAGAGTAATAGTGGCCAGGCTTCTCTAAAGCAATCACTGTGAACAATCTCAGAGGTTGAGTAATGGATGGCAGAACTCTAGAGTTCTGCCATAATTGATCTAGACTGATTCCACTTAGGAGAAAGAGAGTAATGCAATTTGTCACGTTCTTGCTAGAAAGGATATAAGCAGCCGGCATGAAGGGCTCGGCACTTGTTTGGGACTGAAAGAGCACTCCGGGTGCTTATCTCTGATCAGTTGCCACAAGTGTCAACACATAGTCGGGCTCTGCTTGCTCTCATACACACAGCAAGAGACCCGACCGAGCTTAACACCCTTCGTGCCGGGACATACAGGTAAAGTGCTGCATCTTAGTGTGACTTGTATGAACAATTGATTAGGAAGAGGTCTAGATAAGAGTATTAGAATGTTGCTAATTCTTGGCTCATCGAACAATGGTAATGCGGACTATCTGTCGATGCGTAGAAGAGGTAGTTTGAATTCCTTGGCGTTGAGAGAGAGCAAGAAGCAATGTAATGACTTGTTTGGGACTGAAAGAGCACTCCGCGTGCTTATCTCTGATCAGTTGCCACAAGTGTCAACACATAGTCGGGTCTGCTTGCTCTCATACACACAGCAAGAGACCCGACCGAGCTTAACACCCTTCGTGCCGGGACATACAGGGAACATTACGCCCAGAATTGTACAGAAACGGTGATGTTGTTAGAAGAGCCCACTATCTGCAACTTCTCTGTACCATATAACCCAACTAGGACCTCGACAGAATCCTCAGATCCACAAGTTGTGGCTTCTCCCAATAGGACGCTTGCAAGACAATAAGTGCATCCAACAAATCCGTATGCGGGAAACGCTCGTATAATTGCTCAGCCAATGTCCTAAGGCCTTCCAATACCACAAACCTTCATGAGAATTTTATCAAGGCACCCTTGCCATGACTCCTTGGTGATACTCTTCCTCCAGATGTAAGATTATGGTATGAACGATGGGCATCTGATGTGTATGTGAGCCGACCCCCTGGCCCATTAAAAGCCAAAAGGGCTCAACTTTGACGGAGACGCTTGAATCTTTATTAGGTTATAAGGTAATTACGAAACTCCTCATCAATCAGCCCTTCACCATTCTTCATGTCATAATGCGATCTGATAAATTTGTTCATAAAATGTCAGAAAACAAAGTGAGAAGGTCCGTCCGTCTTTGGCAACCGAGTTCGCCAGTCAACAGAACCAGCGGTGGTGACTCATTCGGGACTCCTGGCAGGGACTCCCGAATGGCGATTCGGTAGTCGGGCTTCGGGCGCTTGCGCTCCCGGCCTACCGTCTTCCGTAGCTGCTGGCCTTAAATTAAGGCCAGCGCTACGGAAGAAGGCCTTTATGCGGACCGCCCTGCTGGCAGCCTACTAGCAGCCCACTCTGAGAGCCTCTCAGTGAGAGGCTCTGAGAGATCATGACCCTCGTCCGGAATACAGGGGTGGCAGAATCGTCCCTTTAGAAATACATTTCAAATGCCACCGTGGCAGAAATCCTATCTTGAATTTTTTTCCCTTTGCCACTCTGTGGCAGAATCAGCCTCTCCGCATTTCTTTTTCGCTGCCTGAAATGGCAGAGTCGGAGGGTGCAAAATGGGATTATTCTTCCAGCCAACCGCTCGGAATTATTTAATTCTGCCAAAATGGCATAATTCTGCCACTAAAAATTTCACTGGTCTACACCCAGACACCTCAAGTGGCAGCAGGAGTGGTGGAACAACAGCCCCCTGCACCACCTTCCTTGGGTTTGGTGGGAGCACCCCCTTTTGGGTCCGGGAGAAAAATTGATTCCAGAACCTCTATTCCAAAGGATAGGGAATGCTATTTTTGTCATAAACTAGGCCACGAGTCATGGCAGTGTGTTGCTAAAAAGCAATATCTAGCTGCCAAAACTCAAGCTAGTGGGCACACCACTGTGACGAAGGATTTTTCGGAAAGTCTTCGTATTTTATTCGTAAATTTCTTAAATACGAAGGGTTTACGAAGATTTACGAAGCATTTACGAAACAGAGTCGAAGGTCTTGTGAAAGGGGTTCAAAATGCGAAAATGTTACGAATTTCAAATGAAAGATTTGCGAAAGGTTTACGAATGGTTCCGAGATTCGCGATATTTTTATTTTTGCGAATGCTTTCCGAAGGAGCTTTTACGAAGGATTTGCGAATGATACTCGACATGATTGCGAAGCTGTGTTCGAGAGTGATTTACGGGGTTATACGGTGAGTTTGCGAATGGGCCACGATGCAAATAAGACGTATATGCGAAGGAATCGAAATTTACATACGAAGTTACCTGTCAGAGCCCATTCCCTGAATTACTTCATCCGCCTCTGCAGCTAAGTACAACTATGAAGTGCTATTATAATATCCTCCAGTAGCAAAGCTATCTATCATTTCGACCTCGTGCAAGCTTCTCACACTGTACATTATTCCTGACTGCCACTGTTACATTAATTCAATTTCATGTGCAAGTAATGCAGTGCATGGATACCAATGAGCAGGCACTACTAGGACCACTGTAACATTGTTCAGATGATAACCAACACTGCACCACTGTATACATTGTTCAGGATTATACCTCCCAATTTCTAGGATTGCCCTCCACCCGTATACCGGAAGTAAAGCTATGTTGACAGACTCAAGAGAGCAAGAATGTGCTTGCGAGCTCAGGCCTTCAAGTGTCCATCTTCTCTTGCTGGCCGTTTTCTCTCCTCCGAAAGTCATGAAATCGAGACTCCCCCTTTCCTGCAAGGCGGTGTCATAACTTGCCAGTTTGATGCATGCTCAGCACCCATGACCAGCTCACGACACTCGCGAACCTTGCAAAGGCATCACTGCAGCCTGGGCACACGCCATACGCAAGAGCAACACGAACGCAAAGCACGCAACCACAGTCTCACACACATGCACACACACACACACACACACAACACACACACACACAACACACACACACACACACACACACACCACACACACACACAACAGACACACACCACACACACACGGCATGGAGACACCGGTGCACTCCTGATACTAGAAAGGGTGAAGGTGGGTGACACAAATCAAAGGGAAGGGATGCGGAGACCTAACGGCGGGAAGGGGCCCTCCTGCCCTTGCGAGCCGTGCTGCCCTCCTAATTTCTTGTTCGGGGAGGAATGAACATTCATCGTCTCCCCTTTCCTGGCGCAAGAAGGGGTGGGGGGGTGTCCAATAAACTTGCAAGTTGATCCATAGGCTGTGCACAGGCATCGCGCCCCCACCCACCACACAAACCACACCACACACACACACACACACACACAGACACAGACACAGACACACCAGACGCATGCGTGCGCGCGCGGACCACACCACACACACACAACACACACACACAACACCACACACACACACACACACCACA